>JARPMJ010006253.1:0-5000 GCA_033366665.1 Phoxinus dragarum
ATGCAAGAAAAGTATAGATATCGTTAAAATTCAACAAAAGCATCGGTATCGTTAAAATGCAACAAAAGCATCGGTATCATTAAAATGCAAGAAAATATATAGATATCGTTAAAATGCAACAAAAGCATCGGTATCGTTAAAATGCAACAAAAGCATCGGTATCGTTAAAATGCAACAAAAGCATCGGTTACTGTATCATTAAAATGCAAGAAAATTATAGATATCGTTAAAATGCAACAAAAGCATCGGTATCGTTAAAAAATGCAAGAAAATTATAGATATCGTTAAAATGCAAGAAAAAGTATCAGTATCGTTAAAATGCACAAAAGTATCGGTACTGTATCATTAAAATGCAAGAAAATTATAGATATCGTTAAAATGCAACAAAAGCATCAGTATCGTTAAATGCAAGAAAAGTATCGGTATCGTTAAAATGCAAGAAAATTATAGATATCGTTAAAATGCAACAAAAGCATCGGTATCGTTAAAATGCAAGAAAATTATAGATATCGTAAAAATGCAACAAAAGTATCGGTATCGGTTAAATGCAAACAAAAGTATCGGTAATGTTAAAATGCAAAAGCAGTATAGATGTCGTAAAAATGCAACAAAAGTATCGGGTATCGTTTAAATACAACAAAGTATCGGTATCATTAAAATGCAACAAGTATAGATATCGTTAAAATGCTACAAAAGTATAGATATCGTTAAAATGCTACAAAAATATAAATATCGTTAAATGCAACAAAAGTATAGATATCGTTAAAATGCAACAAAACTATATCGTTAAAAATGCTACAAAATATAGATATCGTTAAAATGCAACAAAAGTATAGATATCGTTAAAATGCTACAAAAGTAAAGATTTCGTTTAAAATGCTACCAAAATATAAATATCGTTAAAATGCAACAAAAGTAAAGATATCGTTAAAATGCTACAAAACTATATCGTTATAATGCTACAAAAGTATAGATATCGTTAAAATGCAACAAAAGTATAGATATCGTTAAAATGCTACAAAAATATAGGCTAGATATCGTTAAAATGCAACAAAAGTATAGATATCGTTAAAATGCAACAAAAGTATCGGTATCGTTTAAATACAACAAAAAGTATAGATATCGTTAAAATGCTACAAAAATATAGATATCGTTAAAATGCAACAAGTATAGATATCGTTAAAATGCAACAAGTATAGATATCGTTAAAATGCAACAAGTATAGATATCGTTAAAATGCTACAAAAATATAGATATCGTTAAAATGCAACAACAATATAGATATCGTTAAAATGCAACAAAAGTATAGATATCGTTAAAATGCAACAAAAGTATAGATATCGTTAAAATGCTACAAAAATATAGATATCGTTAAAATGCAACAAAGTATAGATATCGTTAAAAATGCAACAAAGTATAGATATCGTTAAAATGCAACAAATGTATAGATATCGTTAAAATGCTACAAAAATATAGATATCGTTAAAAATGCAACAAAAGTATCGGTATCGTTTAAATACAACAAAAGTATCGGTATCGTTAAAATGCAACAAGTATAGATATCGTTTAAAATGCACAAAAGTATCGGTACTGTATCATTAAAATGCAACAAAAGTATAGATATCGTTAAAATGCAACAAAAGTATAGATATCGTTAAAATGCAACAAAAGTATAGATATCGTAAAAATGCAACAAAAGTATAGATATCGTTTAAAATGCTACAAAAATATAGATATCGTTAAAATGCAACAACAATATAGATATCGTTAAAATGCAACAAAAGTATAGATATCGTTAAAATGCAACAAAAGTATAGATATCGTTAAAAATGCTACAAAAATATAGATATCGTTAAAATGCAACAAAAGTATAGATATCGTTAAAATGCAACAAAAGTATAGATATCGTTAAAATGCAACAAAAGTATAGATATCGTTTAAAATGCAACAAAAGTATAGATATCGTTAAAAATGCAACAAAAGTATAGATATCGTTAAAATGCTACAAAAAATATAGATATCGTTAAAATGCAACAAAAGTATAGATATCGTTAAAATGCAACAAAGTATAGATATCGTAAAAATGCAACAAAAGTATAGATATCGTAAAAAATGCAACAAAAGTATAGATATCGTAAAAATGCAACAAAAGTATAGATATCGTAAAAATGCAACAAAAGTATAGATATCATAAAAATGCAACAAAAGTATAGATATCGTAAAAATGCAACAAAAGTATAGATATCGTAAAAATGCAACAAAAGTATAGATATCGTAAAAATGCAACAAAAGTATAGATATCGTTAAAATGCAAACAAAAGTATAGATATCGTAAAAATGCAACAAAAGTATAGATTTCGTAAAAATGCAACAAAAGTAAAGATATCGTAAAAAATGCAACAAAAGTATAGATATCGTTAAAATGCAACAAAAGTATAGATATCGAAAAATGCAACAAAAGTATAGATATCGTTAAAATGCAACAAAAGTATAGATAATCGTAAAAATGCAACAAAAGTATAGATATCGTTAAATGCAACAAAAGTATAGATATCGTAAAAATGCAACAAAAGTATAGATATCGTAAAAAATGCAAAAAAAGTATAGATATCGGTAAAATGCAACAAAAGTATAGATATCGTTAAAATGCAACAAAAGTATAGATATCGTAAAAATGCAACAAAAGTATAGATATCGGTAAAATGCAACAAAAGTATCTGTATAGATAAAATTTAAACACAAGTATTAGTATTGTATCATATTAAAAAAGTTTGTCATCGCCCATCCCCTCAGCTGCAGAGTGGGCGTGGCTGGAATTCCCAAATCGGAGCAGAATTGAGTGACGTGTGCTCTTAATTGCTGCGGAACCGGAGCAGATGATAGATATTAATACATTTAAATGATATTGAGAGCTGCTGACCTCAGTGCGCCTGTAGAGAGTCGCTTCCCCCGAAGGCGCCCTTTCCCAGCACCCGAATGGGGATGTAATGCAGCTTCTCCTCTTCTCCAGCGAAAGCTCAGATGTTGTCGATCTTCCATTGACAGATTCACATCCAGTTCTCTGAGTTTAAAGAGCCGTAATGCCTCTCCATACTCCTCCAGAGACATCTTACACACACACCACACACACACACACACACACACACACACACACACTCACTCACTCACAGTAACGCGTGTTTAATCTCGGCCTGCTTCAGTTCACCTCACAGATCCACTCAAATCACACACATCTGCACTGCTAAACTCGCGCGTAAACACACACACTCCTTGTCTTTAAATTACATTAGATTAAACTACTTTCCTCGTGCCCCGTTTCTTCTTTCCCTAACTAAACTACACGCAAGACAAAGTTGCTGTTGGGAGTCATTCCGATAGGGAATCGATTCATTTGTTTTGTTTTGAACAATCACGTAATATATATAAAGCGAATCGATGAATCTTTGAGAGTCGACACAGGATTCAAACAACAAAGCGCTGAAGGAACCGGAAGTGACTCGAATTCACTCTACTCACGGACTTTTATTTCAAAATAGAGCGCCAGCTTAAAATCAGTAGATTTGTTTTAATGTAATAAATATTAAATTAAATATTTCGATAAATGATAGTAAAATAATTGAATTAATTATGTTTTAAAATAATAAAATAAAATTCGTCAGAATGTTGGCTTCACAAACTCTTGTCAAGAAAAAAGTTTCAAAGTTTTCTTCAACATCCCTCGCAACATTCAACATCAATTCAAAGCGAACTCACGAGTGACTAAATTTAGTGAGATGCTATGATTTCAAGTCCGCACTCATTCATATTTGATTGTAGTGGATGACTGACATTCAAAAGTCATTGACGTTTAATTCAAGAGTCATTGAAGGTTTAATTCAAGTATTTTAATATTTTACGTACATGTACATTCATATTGATTTCAATATTATAAATATTGCATTTATTATATATTAATAAAAAAATTGTATCAAATATTAACTTAAATACAAATGTTTTTTAAATGTATGAATACGAATCACATTTTATAGTCCTTGTTCCAATAAGATTTATACAAAATGTTTTATTAAACCTCTAAGTTTTTTTTTACTCAATTAAAATTCTTCAATCGTAAAATGAAAAATATGTAAGGTTTATTAAATTGAATGGCATTTTATTATTAATTGGAATGCGTAAATCTTGAAAAAATACTTTTTTGAGTGTGTTTTTGACGTGATGTCGTCTATATTGTGTTGATCTGTGTCGACGGCTGTACATCAGCTCTGTCCATATACATTACTGTACTTCATAACCGCTGACGAGTTTCTCATAAACAATCATATTACCGCGAGTAAATGAGCTGTCAGAATATGATCTGGCAAACATCACACATTCTGACAGAGAGAATCAAGATCAACAAACTCATTACAGCTGACAAACATATGCAAATCAATATAGCAGAAACTATAGATGTTTTATAACCTTTAGGATATCATAACCCTATAAAGCCTGCTGTATATTCTGATTCACACATTCATAATTCCTCCATCTCCTCAGCTCTTCTGTCTCTGACTGAGAGTTTACACTCTTTATAAAGTAAAAGTCCTTCAGTGTGACTGTACACACGATCTCCTCAGCTCTTCTGTCTCTGACTGAGAGTTTACACTCTTTATAAAGTAAAAGTCCTTCAGTGTGACTGTACACACGATCTCCTCAGCTCTTCTGTCTCTGGCTGAGAGTTTACACTCTTTATAAAGTAAAAGTCCTTCAGTGTGACTGTACACACGATCTCCTCAGCTCTTCTGTCTCTGGCTGAGAGTTTACACTCTTTATAAAGTAAAAAGTCCTTCAGTGTGACTGTACACACGATCTCCTCAGCTCTTCTGTCTCTGGCTGAGAGTTACACTCTTTATAAAGTAAAAGTCCTTCAGTGTGACTGTACACACGATCTCCTCAGCTCTTCTGTCTCTGACTGAGAGTTTACACTCTTCATAAAGTAAAAGTCCTTCAGTGTGACTGTACAC
>JARPMJ010006253.1:10000-54440 GCA_033366665.1 Phoxinus dragarum
AGGAAGAGGACGTGGAGGTGAAGAAGTTGGAGGAAGAGGACGTGGAGGTGAAGAAGTTGGAGGAAGAGGACGTGGAGGTGAAGAAGTTGGAGGAAGAGGACTTGGAGGTGAAGAAGTTGGAGGAAGAGGACGTGGAGGTGAAGAAGTTGGAGGAAGAAGACTTGGAGGTGAAGAAGTTGGAGGAAGAGGACTTGGAGGTGAAGAAGTTGGAGGAAGAGGACGTGGAGGTGAAGAAGTTGGAGGAAGAGGACGTGGAGGTGAAGAAGTTGGAGGAAGAGGACGTGGAGGTGAAGAAGTTGGAGGAAGAGGACGTGGAGGTGAAGAAGATGGAGGAAGAAGACTTGGAGGTGAAGAAGTTGGAGGAAGAGGACTTGGAGGTGAAGAAGTTGGAGGAAGAGGACGTGGAGGTGAAGAAGTTGGAGGAAGAGGACGTGGAGGTGAAGAAGTTGGAGGAAGAGGACGTGGAGGTGAAGAAGTTGGAGGAAGAGGACGTGGAGGTGAAGAAGTTGGAGGAAGAGGACGTGGAGGTGAAGAAGTTGGAGGAAGAGGACTTGGAGGTGAAGAAGTTGGAGGAAGAGGACGTGGAGGTGAAGAAGTTGGAGGAAGAGGACGTGGAGGTGAAGAAGATGGAGGAAGAGGATGTGGAGGTGAAGAAGTTGGAGGAAGAGGACGTGGAGGTGAAGAAGTTGGAGGAAGAGGACGTGGAGGTGAAGAAGTTTGAGGAAGAGGATGTGAAGATGGAGGAAGAGGACGTGGAGGTGAAGAAGTTGGAGGAAGAGGACGTGGAGGTGAAGAAGTTGGAGGAAGAGGACGTGGAGGTGAAGAAGTTGGAGGAAGAGGACGTGGAGGTGAAGAAGTTGGAGGAAGAGGACGTGGAGGTGAAGAAGTTGGAGGAAGAGGACTTGGAGGTGAAGAAGTTGGAGGAAGAGGACGTGGAGGTGAAGAAGTTGGAGGAAGAGGACTTGGAGGTGAAGAAGTTGGAGGAAGAGGACTTGGAGGTGAAGAAGTTGGAGGAAGAGGACTTGGAGGTGAAGAAGTTGGAGGAAGAGGACGTGGAGGTGAAGAAGATGGAGGAAGAAGACTTGGAGGTGAAGAAGTTGGAGGAAGAGGACTTGGAGGTGAAGAAGTTGGAGGAAGAGGACGTGGAGGTGAAGAAGTTGGAGGAAGAGGACGTGGAGGTGAAGAAGTTGGAGGAAGAGGACGTGGAGGTGAAGAAGTTGGAGGAAGAGGACGTGGAGGTGAAGAAGATGGAGGAAGAGGACGTGGAGGTGAAGAAGTTGGAGGAAGAGGACTTGGAGGTGAAGAAGTTGGAGGAAGAGGACTTGGAGGTGAAGAAGTTGGAGGAAGAGGACTTGGAGGTGAAGAAGTTGGAGGAAGAGGACGTGGAGGTGAAGAAGTTGGAGGAAGAGGACTTGGAGGTGAAGAAGTTGGAGGAAGAGGACTTGGAGGTGAAGAAGTTGGAGGAAGAGGACGTGGAGGTGAAGAAGTTGGAGGAAGAGGAGGTGGAGGTAAAGAAGTTGGAGGAAGAGGACGTGGAGGTGAAGAAGATGGAGAAGAGGACGTGGAGGTGAAGAAGTTGGAGGAAGAGGACGTGGAGGTGAAGAAGTTGGAGGAAGAGGACTGGAGGTGAAGAAGTTGGAGGAAGAGGACGTGGAGGTGAAGAAGTTGGAGGAAGAGGACGTGGAGGTGAAGAAGTTGGAGGAAGAGGACGTGGAGGTGAAGAAGTTGGAGGAAGAGGACGTGGAGGTGAAGAAGTTGGAGGAAGAGGACTTGGAGGTGAAGAAGTTGGAGGAAGAGGACGTGGAGGTGAAGAAGTTGGAGGAAGAGGACGTGGAGGTGAAGAAGTTGGAGGAAGAGGACGTGGAGGTGAAGAAGTTGGAGGAAGAGGACTTGGAGGTGAAGAAGTTGGAGGAAGAGGACGTGGAGGTGAAGAAGTTGGAGGAAGAGGACGTGGAGGTGAAGAAGTTGGAGGAAGAGGACGTGGAGGTGAAGAAGTTGGAGGAAGAGGACGTGGAGGTGAAGAAATTGGAGGAAGAGGACGTGGAGGTGAAGAAGTTGGAGGAAGAGGACGTGGAGGTGAAGAAGCGAGAGGGTTAGAGGAAGTTAGAGGAAGAGGACAAGGAGGAGCAAGAAGAGGACGAGGAGGGGAAAGAGGAAGGGTAAGAAGAGTAAGAAATAGAATAACTGATGAAATCAGAGCTACAATAGTGGACCATGTCATCAACCATGGGATGACCCTGAGGGAAGCTGGCCAACGGCTTCAGCCTAATTTGAGCCGCTACACTGTGGCAAGCATCATTAGGACATTTCGAAATGAGAATCGGTAAGTACTTTGTAGCACTGCCATACTCTAATGAGAAACACAACAGTACCATACCTGCAAAAAAACTGAAATTGTTACTTTACAGAATTCACCTTTGGCTAAGCCCCGCCCCCCTTAGTTACTGTTGCTACCTCCGACAACTTCATCTGGGCTCTGGTTTGGTATCAACATGGCTTATGCTGTGACGGCTCTTCCTGCTGACATTTTATCAAACTTTTATAAAGCAGCAAATAAAGTGTCCGATAGAAGTAGGCAGAAGGGGCTCAGTTTGCGTTCGAAGGCTATATTCAAGACATACCGGAGAAACGCAAGCAACAACAAGATCCAAATAGAGGCAAAAGCATAACGGTCACAGTCAAAACATGAACCACCGCATATCCTAATGGAGGCGGAGGCTGTGACTAACAATATCAGGAGCAACACTGTTCATGCAGAGCTGGTCTCTATTCACTTCTATAATCGTTATTACAAAGCAAACGGACTATGCGAGTATAAAGTTGTATTATTAGCAGCGTGTGCTAGCGTATCAACAATTAGGGCAGAGAACCGAAATCATGACCTAAACCAGCATAAAACTGTCTAACTAGTGTAACTTCACAGTAAGGTGAAAAGCTAAATGTATCTTAGAGCAAAAGTGTGTTGTTGATCTTGAGGGGTTTCGCTGACTGAGGACGTCCACACAGTTTAATCCAAAGACGACACTTGTCAGGATTTAACTTCGGTTTTGGGAAGGGAAAAAAACGGACCCCCCTCCAACCTCTCTGGGAAACACGTATCTGTGTTACAAACGCCCCAGGCACAACGCTTAACCATATTTCTGATAAAACTACGACGGTAATAGCCTGCCGAGACCAACAATATGAGACGCCGGTGTTAAAGTCAATGGAGCGCCGTGAAGAAGTGTCGGACCCTCTGTGGAGCTCGTTCTTGGCTGCGCTGTGATTGGTCAATCTACATTCTAGGGCGTGGCTTAGCCAAAGGCGAATTGCTAGACGTCCAGATGTTGGGGGCAGAGGAAGAATGTTCACTCCAGAGCAAGAGACCCATATAGTGAACATGGTGATTGCCAGTAATGCAATAAGACTGCGCGAAATACAGCAGCGCATAAATGATAATGACACCATCTTTCAAAATATACACAGTGTAAGCATTTCTGCACTAAGTCGTGTACTTGTGCGCCACAGAATAAGAATGAAGCAAATTTACAGTTCCTTTCGAGAGAAACACAGAACGTGTAAAGCAACTGCGATATGACTATGTGCAGGTAAGCTATAGTGTCATTGGTTCTGAATCTGGAAGTGCATACTGTAGCATGCTGTGCATGGGCCTGATGTGCTGCATTTGTTTTGTCTTGTCCAGAGAGGGATGGAGCAAGAAGCAGATGCCATGGGACATGAGCTACTTTTTGTAGATGAGGCCGGTTTTAACCTCAGTAAAACCAGGAGACGTGGCAGGAACATTATTGGACACTGTGCCATCATCAATGTCCCAGGACAACGTGGTGGTAACATAACCATGTGTGCAGCTATAAGCCAAAATGGTGTTGTTCACCATCATGCAACCATAGGCCCATACAACACTGCACACATTATTGCATTCCTGGACACCTTACATGACATGCTCACTGTTCAGAGACCAGAGCATACCCGATATGTCATCATATGGGACAATGTTAGTTTCCATAGGGCTGCTTTGGTCCGCAACTGGTTTACAGACTACCCATTCTTCATGGCACTCAACCTCCCTCCATACTCTCCATTCTTAAATCCCATCGAGGAGTTCTTCTCTGCCTGGCGCTGGAAGGTGTACGACCGTCATCCTCATCAACAGGCAGCCCTTTTACAGGCAATGGAGGAGGCATGTGGAGATATTGACCAGGCATCATGTCAGGCCTGGATACGGCATTCAAGGAGATATTTTCCCCGGTGCCTTGGACTGGAGGATATCGCATGCGATGTGGGCGAAATTTTGTGGCCGGACCCAGAAAGACGACATGATGTAGGCTGATTGTTTTGTTTTTTTGTGAAATTACTATTTTGTGTTCTGACTTTGTCTTGGTTTTGATGAGTGTGAATAAACACCAATACTTGAAGTTTGGATCCTTGTATGTTTACATGAGACTATGACAAAAGTATGACCTCAAATTGACATCTGTACACAGAGAAAGCAAAAGCCAGATGTATTTTGTATTCATACCATCAGTGTGTAGTTGGCACATTGTGTGCTTAGTAGATGATGGCTTGTGTTTACTGTTTGATACGAAAACACCATTTTTACGAAGGTGTGAAGTGTTAATCTAGCTGTGTTCGCTTTTGCAAGAGAACTACAATGTTTTGATAATTGGGTGAAAGGTTTTCTTATTTGTGTGTAGAGTTTTGCACAAATAGCCAATAGTTACAAAAAACGAGCTTAAGCAATCAGAAAAAACTGTAAATGGCAGCTGTCAAAAACACTTGTTTTTATGATGGATTTATTGGAACCAGGTCGAGTATAAATATAATGAATATGTAATGTTTCATAATTAGTTATTTTCTAGCTGACTATCGAGTTTATGTGAATGTCTTTTTTCTGAGTTAGATGTGGCATTATTGTCCTCCAGCTGTGTGACGGACGGGTGACGGGTGATAGGAGACATGATTGACATGTATCTTCCATCACTCCTCCTGATGTCCACTGGTGTGTGTTTGCTGCTGTAACCAGAAGAGAAGAGATGATCGACTCATGACCTTTCTAACTCCAGCTCGACCGATGCGCTGCAGCGATGGGAGACTGAGGTCAGTGTGTGTGTGTGTGTGTGTGTGTGAACTATAAAGTGAACAAGTTCATCAGACAAACAAAGGGACGCTGAGATTGGAAGGTAAAAGCTCTTTTGATAATCATCAGGCTCTTTCATTAAGAACACACACACAGCGCGTCACACACACACACACACAGCACGTCACAGATCGCACGTGGAGTAATTACCTCAGTGTGTCGCGAGGCCTGCGGTGTTCGACTTTCAGCAGCAGATCACACACACGACACGCTATATCATGACACGGTCACCTTCATCGCCATCAAGAGGACCATTCATGTCAGACCTTCATGTGTGTGTGTGTGTGTGTGTGTGTGTGCGTGTGCGTGTGTGACGATGGAAACTACCATCAGACCATCGCTTACGGAAATTAACCATGGTTTTATTATAGTAAAAGTGAGTTTTTTGGGAGATTGTGTGTGCGTGTGTGTGTGTGTGCGCGCGTGTGTGTGTGTTTCATTAGCTGGAGACACTGTCAAGTCGAGCGTCTGGTGTTTTTGATGAACAATATGTAGATGTCGTGAGTAGAAGTGAGTGTTTCTGCGTGCCAGTTTGCTGTTGTGTGTTCATGTAGTTCATTACACTGTGTGTTCTCAGGTCACTGATGCACAAACACAGTTTTATGCACTATCACCTACTTTTCCTTGCATGCACATTAAGGAAATTATATTTTATTTAAGAACAATTGTTTCAAAAATGAATGCCATTTCATTTCAATAAAAGATGCAATGCTTGATTTGGTTTATATCTGCTTGTTGCGCTCGCTTGCGCCCTCTTGTGGGCATAGGATACTATACAGTACTTCCCCCTGTAACATTAAGTATTGCATAAAGAATTCAAATATAAATTGAATTTTGCCAATATTTGAGAAATAACTTTGAATTGAGCTTTTCAGCCATTTTGACAGCCCTAGAATACACAGTGGAATGGGAAGTCTTGTAAATGCAGTTTTCTTTGTGTTAGCGGGTTACTGGTTTGCATGCAAACTGGTATAACTAGCGTTTAGAAAAACAGATTTTTGGTAGTTAATCAGCACATCTGTGTGCATGTAAATGTATGTCGAGGAACAATGGACATCAGGAGCCGGTGATCACTGGACAACATCACCTGATCTCCGAGACGAGATGTTTCTGAGCTCATGTTTCCAGAATGTCCAGAAGCCAAACGTGCATCTGTCACGAGAGGACATCAGGAGAGACGACAGGAGATCCAGGCTTTTGTGAAGCGAACGTGTGGCCCGTCCCACGGAGAGGGTTGGAGGGCAAATGTCTTCATATCTGCTGTGATACAGTCGGTCCGTGACCCGTGAAGACGCTCTGGGCTCTCTCGGAGGGCACCAGGAACACACTGACAGCTCGATAAATGCGTCTGAACATATGCTACACCATTGGCTCATGACGGACCCAGAGACCGCGGCGTGCTCGGGAACAAGACACGTCTGCAACCGAAGATGCGCAGTTAGCTGTGTCAGGTCTGATTATGATCTGGTGATGAGTTATGACTCGTGACATTTGGAAGAGTTTCCGTCTGAAAACATATTTTAAAGATTTCAGTTTCATTTCAGCACAATTATCTATAATAGTATACAAATATTTAGATGCCTTCTGAACAATAATCCAATCAAACTGTATTCTTACTAAAACTAGATAGCTAGATTACCTCAAAAACACAGATCCATGCTTCTGGCATTATCATTAACGGAGAGATAGTTGAGAGAGTAGTAGAGCTTTTCAAATATCTTGGCATTATTTTGGATCAAAATCTCAATTTCAACCAGCACACTTTAGAGGTTTACAAACGCTGTCAACAAAGACTGACAGCTATTCGTAAACTTAGGCACTTGTCTGTTCAGCCACGTCTTCTTCTGCTTCTGTATCACAGTATTATTGAGCCAGTCCTTACTTATGGTGCCATTTGTTTTTTTTCATATGCTTACAGTGACCAACAAGAACAAATTCTTAAAGGTGGGGTATGTGATTTGCAAAACGGCCGGTAGATTTTGAAAATACACAACTCAAATGGTCCTACCTTCTTTCCTTTGACTCCACCCATTCAAAGAACATGGACCAATCAATGGTACGACCGATTGATTGACACACTTACTGTCCAATGATTCTAGGTGGTCTTGGAAATGATTGGCTGGAGTTTTTTGAGTCCTGCCTGCTCCACAGATGATTAAATTGCTTAATTTTTATTTCAGTGCTTCTAACTCAGTGGCTGTAAGTGGGTTAGGAATAGGATTTTAAGTGATTTTGAAAAAATGGCCAAAAAAGAGGATTACATACCCCACCTTTAAAGATAACTAATTTAGCAAGTAAAATTATTGGTATCCCTACGCCCAATTTATCGTATAGTGTCTTGACATTTACGTTGCGAAAGGCACAAAAAAATCTTAAATGACTCAGAACACCCACTTCACAAACATTTCATCCTTCTGCCTTCTGACCGTAGGTATAAGTTACCGATGTGTAGAAAGGCCAAGTTTAGTAAGAGTTTTGTTTCTGTTTCTATACGAGCTCTAAATAGGAAATCGGCCATTGATACGCCAGGTATGCTCTCTTGTTTTTTGTTTTATTTTTTTATATGTATAGTCATGTTATTAATATGCTATGTGTGTTTGTATTATGTACGCATCTATGGTGGAAACAAATTTCCTTTCGAGGACAAATACAAATATATCTATCTATCTATCTATCTATCTATCTATCTATATCTATCTATCTATCTATCTATCTATCATCCATCCATCCATCCATCCATCCATCTATCTATCTACTATTGAATCAGTTTTCCATTTTAATTTTGGTTAAAGTTTTAGTAATTTTGTGGGTTTTATGTCTTTGGCAACTTGCTTTTTTTTCATGATTATTTGAATGATTATTAGGTAACAACTGTTATTTTATGGTTTTATTTTTTTAGTACATCAAGTACAAGTAGATTAAAATGAAAAATAATTCCTAGGCAATAAAAGTTGAAATAGCCAATGAGGTTCATTCTCGTGTTACGCATCACATTTGCTACGCAACATGCTTGGAAGTTCGGTTAAAGGGGTGGTTGATTATTTCACTTTTCTAACTGTAGTTAGTGTGTAATGTTGCTGTTTGAGCATACACAATATCTGCAAAGTTACAATGCTCAAAGTTCAAAGTAAAGGGAGATATTTGCTTTTACAGAAATAGCTTTTTAAGGACTACAACAAACGACTGATAGGGACTACACAAGCATCTACACAGTTGCATTTAGGTAACATGTCAACAAAATACTGTAAATTCAAGTCTCTTCATCATTGTCTGACTCTGATTTTATCATAAAAGTTTTTTACATTTTCAGTGCATGTGTGTGTGAGGTAAAAAGGACACGAGTTGTTGAAGCTCCGCCCCCTCTGCGCCGGGAGCAGCAGCTCAAGAATGGCACACGTATCCAGTCCATAGGAGGGCAAGCCGACACTTCGAGCGGGGCCTACGGTGTTAACTGGCTTCTATGTGAAGAGAAGAGCACACGGGAAGTTACCAGCTCGACACGAAGGCTGTAGAGTCTAGCGAGCGTGTTAGGTGTTTCACGGAACACAAACTGGAGAGAGAGATCCAAATGCAATGACTTTATTAAGGGTAATCCGTACTCACAAACTAGTTCAGGCAGAGGTCAAAATCCAGTAAATCAATCCGAAGACACAAGACATGAACAAGTTACATGCAGCAACAGGAACGGAAGTGTGGGGCATATATACACACAGAACTAACAAGGTGACGGGAAACAGCTGAGTGCAATAATCAGATAAGTGACAGAACAGAATGCTGGGAATTGTAGTCTAATGTGAAAGACACCGTGAGAACGAGGACCTCTAGTGATAACCCAGGGAAACACAACCAGACACTGTGACAAGGTGTCGCCCAGCCCGCAGCTCTACAAACATCTGTCAGCGAGGCACCCTGCGCCAGCGCCCAGAAAGAAGCCGAGTGGAGTGTACTCAAACCGAGGGGGCATGGTGCGTCTTGGAATTGGTACGCCAAAACAATGGCATCCACTATCCAGTGGTCCAACCTCTTCTTGGAGACAGCCTTACCCTTCTGCTGACCAACAGACGTAGAGCTGGGCTGAGGTCCTGAGGCTTGCGTTCTGTCCACATACAGGCGTAGAACGCGGACGGGACAGAAAAAAGCCAGAGCTGGGTCTGCCTCCTCCGGTTGCAGGCTCACCACCTGGTCCCGAAAGAGAGTGGTAGGAACATCTCAGGATAACGTGAGAGTCAGCCGGCCCCATTCCAGGTACGATTCGTTTACCGAAAATGTATGCAGGTCCCCTACCCTCTTGATGGAGGCCAAAGGAAGCAGGAGAACTGAAGCTCTAGCTCAAGTTCTGCCGGGAAGACTCAATTGTTACGTAACTTATTACCTTCTCATCTATCCAAGGTTGTGCTTCCCCACGGATCTTCCATCAACTGCATCGTGATGTGGGGCAATAGAGGCAACATGTACTTTGAGGGTGGAGGGAGACAGCCTTCGCTCCAACCCATCTTGCAGAAAGGAAAGCACAGCTCTGATCGAACATCTTCTGGGGGTCACGAACAGGTTCCACTTCAGAGCGTAAGCATTGCTCGTAGAGGGTGCTCGCGCAGAAGTGATGGTCTCTACGACAGCTTGTGGTAGATCACCTAGAACCTCCACGTCCCGTCCAGGAACCAGACATGGAGTTTCCAGAGGTCTGGACCCAGGTGCCATACGGTGCCACGTCTCTGAGAGAGGAGGTCCTCTCTGGTCCAGGGAGGGGTGGTCGAGAAGAGCATCAGTTCGGAGGAAACATGTACGGTTGGGCCAATAAAGGGCAACTAGCAAGACCCGTCTCAGGGACGCTTGTGCTTACGCTTGCCACCTGGCCTGGCAGCGGCTGAGACGGGCTGGGCGGCCGGCTCCACGCTGAGGCCTGGGTGAAGGCTGCTGCTGTGGCCTAGCGGGAGCGGAGGCGGTGGCAGGGGGACGCCCTCGGCGACGAGCAGGCGGAGGAATCTGCCACTGGCGAACGGGTGGAGGCAGCAGTGAGCCGCCGGAGCAGGGTTTGCCGGATCGCCTCCGTCTGCTTCTGGGCGGCGGAGAACTGTTGGGTGAACTTCTCCTCCGCGCCGCCGAAGAGCCCAACCTGTGACATGGGGGAGTCCAGGAACCAAGACTTGTCAGTCTCCCTCAAATCGGCCAGGTAGAGCCAGAGATGGCGCTCCTGGACCACTAAGGTGGACATCGCCAGACCGACCGTGCAAGCCGCAACCTTCGCGCCCCGGAGGGCGAGGGCGAGGTCGGTTGCGGTGCGGAGCTCACGGTCTGGACCAACCTCGTGCATGTCCATGAGTGCTTTAGCATGGTGGACTTGCAGCAACGCCATGGCATGCAGGGAGGAAGAGGCTTGCCCACAGGCTCTGTAAGCCTTGCCCATGGCAACGGCCGAGAACCTACAGGCCTTAGACACGGATAACCCTTCCAAGAGGTAGCGGTCGCTGGAAATCGCAACAGACCGCTCCACTGGAGGGATAGCTTTATTTTTTAAGATTTTTTTTTTTATTCAAATTACGGATATAAGGTATCCAAAATACAACTTACAGAGTTTATAATGGCTATTATTGTTCAATAAATAATATTTTAAATTATAATGTTGGCGTACTTAATATCCAGAAACGATATGATGGGGGGTTATCAGACAGGCAGCAGTGTTAATATAAAGATTATATTAGTTTTTTTTTTAATGAAACTCTATTTCTTATATGTTGTATTTAAATAAGTAAAGCACTTTTCAAGTATCTCTTCATAAATATGGTTGTTTTCAAGGGTTTTCCAGGACTTAAATTTCAAAAAGTCCAATTCAAGTACCTTGTACGAACCCTGCGTACTTACAGTAAGTACAAATAATGTTGATTTGTGCAAATTGTATAGAAACCAAAACAGGTGAATTTGACCCTCAACACTAAAGTTGTACCCAACAATCAAAATAATCAAAACAAGAGAGAATTTCTCCATGAGGATCAGCTAGACCCAGTATTTGAATCGATGGAGATGAGCCGTACCGCGTAAAACTTTGACTAAACTGCTTGATTCTTATGGATTAGTTTTACAATCTGAACTTTTTGAAGCAAAAAAAATGGTAGTTGCATGGGCTGTCAATGGAGGTACATAAATCTCTCAGAATTCATGTAAAATATATTTCTATGTGTTTCGAAGATGTACGAAAATCTTATAGGTTTTGAGGTTCGGAACAACATGAGGGTGAGTAAATGATAAAAAAAAATTAATTAGGAGAACTAACCCTTTAAGACGCAAAATTGAAGACTCATCTTTTGAATCATCTAAGGGGAATTCGCTGTTTGAGTTTCACAGTCACAAATTCTGTCAATGGATGTTTTTGGTTGTTAGTTATTTAGGGATCTCAATGACTACCCTTACAAGGGTTTGAGAAAAAGACGTAACAAAAAGCAAGCGAAAGTACAGCACTTACAGTAAGTACAGATAATGTACAATCTTTAGTGTTTTCCATAGGGTTGATTTTTGTAAATTGCATGGAAACCAATACAGGTGAATTTGCCCTGCAAGACTAAAGTTGTACACAGTTTCTGAACACTCAAAGTACTTCTGGAGATGAGCCGTACCTGTGGCGATCTCTGTGACGAGCATGTCGTGGCTCTTATAGAAAACTCTGGCACACAGAGCCGAAAGGTTCTCCGTCTCCCGAACGGCGTTCTGGTATGAGGCCAGCAGTGCGTCTGTGAGGGTCTGGGCCGCTGGAGTGTGTGCGTCGCTGAAACACAGGCTCAGAGACAGGGAGGCGTATCGGCCGCAGCTGGACCGGAGCAGTCGGCACTCGACGGAGCCGCCCGGGACTCGTGAGACGCTGCGATGGGACGCTCGGCCGGCGGGACGGTCCTGCACTGCGATCACATGCAGCTCCACCGCGGCTCCTCTGGGCAACGACTGAACGGCCACGACACTGACCTCCACCTGACCCACGCCATCACTGACCTCCTGTGGACACACACACAACACTCCCAATCAACACGGACGGATTATACATAAGATTTCATTCAGTGTCAGGTTTATTTCTAAGGTTTATTTATACAGTACAGAGTGTTTCACAGCAGCTTCACAGAACCAATGTTGCAAACTTCATCAGATACGAGACTCAGATTGAGTTCTAGAGAAGACAATAGTGTCATTAATCAGCTAAACATCTTTCAAATCCTCATCTGATAGTGTATGTGCAGTATCAATAAAAATGGTTTAATCCAGTTTTAACCCTCTGGTGCTCTTCCCTCATTTTGGACATTTGTTTTTTGTGGATTTTTCTTCTTCACTGGAATGGTAGGAAACTTGGTAAAGGTTTTGGCACTTGCTGTGTGAACACAAAAATAAATAATGGACATGATTGGAACAGGTTAAATGGTCCTGAAAAAAATTGTCAAACTTGAGCTCCTCGCGGTCAGAAATGAGCGCATTGTAAATGAATGAGAGTTTCCTCTAGTGGAAGCGTTCGGTACTGCAGCCGAACAACATCTCACTGAAAGCTCATTTACTGAGATATCAACCTGTTTATATGTATGGCTTTGGTTTTCTGTTTTACAGTAAAACATGTTTTTGAAAATACATATTTCATATAAAAATTTAAAATAATATTTTTGCACATTTTTTATAATAAACTTAAAATTCGTAAAAGACGGAAAAATTTTTATTTTCGTAAAAAATTTAAAGACACAAAACAATCCCAATAAGCTCCAGAGACTTATGGATTATACATATATTTGATTCAATGTAAGGTCAGGTTTATTTTTCCAGCTCTTTATACAGATTGTTTTACAGAACCAATGATGCAAACTTCATCAGATATGAGACTAATTCAAATTGAGTTCTAGAGAAGACAATAGTGTCATTAATCAGCTAAACATCTTTCAAATCCTCATCTGATAGTGTCAGTGCAGAATCAATAAAAATATCTTAATCCTTTAACTGTCAGCCCCCCTTTCTTCACATAGACATGAAAATCACTATCCAAACTTAAATTGTTGTAATTCAAGAATGCTTTGGAATAAAGGCCTATGGCTGGTCTTGTTTTAAAGAAGACATTTGCCAGATTATTGTAAAAGTGAAATTATTATGAAAGTGAAACAGAAAAAAAATATATAAGTTTGAGTTTACGAAAATGTACAATGTAAAAATATAAATATTTATATTTTATATAATATATATATATATATTACAAAATATATTTTACTTTAAAACTGCAAGAAAACGAACGCCAAAAATCTGAACAAGTTGTGTTCCAAATTTTAGATTGATATCTCAAAAAAATGAGCTTTCAGAAAGATTTTATTAGAGCGCAGTACCACACTTCTCCACTAGATGGACAGCCAAGCTTCCTTACTGACCATATTAGGGCGCCTCCATTTTCATATATGTTTTGAGTGATCGGAACCACGTATTTCCATGATTTTCATACTATTTATGAAGTAGACATCCTATTCAGACCAATCTTTCATGATGTTTTATATTTATTGCTATTTCAAAATAAAGACCTAAACACGCCTAATGAATATGAAATATTCTTGTTGCAAATTGATAAATTACTGCTCCTCTGTAATTTATATTAAAAAAAAACAGCCATTGTTCCAAATATATAATGGCAACCGTCCCACAGTTAAGGGGTTAATCCAATTAGAAATCGAGTGTGTGTGTGTGTGTGTTGTGTATTTTTATGCTTCACTGACAACATTTTAAAAGTCAAACTCCACTGGAATGAGAAGAATGAGAATGAGCAGAAACAACAGAACAACTCATATTTCCAGCGAGGAATACTGTCAAAAGCTGATGTTCAGCGGTGGTTGGTCATTTGTTGTAGTTTCGGATCAGCACTGCAGAAGTTTACACACCAATGACGACTTCTGCTTCTGAGAGCCACTTCAAATGTTGAAATTAATTTGAACTCAGATGAATAAATGCTGATGAAGTATGGCTCGTTCTTAGTTCGTGTTAACTAAGGTAGTTAACTAATGAACCTTATTGTAAAGTGTTGCCAACTTTGTTAATGTTATATAATAAAGCGTCTGAGCGCAGAGATGAACTAGACACGCGGCACGATTGATTCCAGACACGCGCGGGTTGTTTTACACCATTTCACCACGAGCGTGTGTGATGGCTTTAAATGATCTGCAGAGTTAAAATCTTTATTCTTCGCCGGGCCATTATCGCCTCTCAAACATCTTTGTGTTTGTGTTCAGCACAATGCGGGCCTCAAATAACACCGTCTCATCTGCTAATGGGGGACGAGCGAGTGTTTCACACAACAGCCGTTCTGTTGAGCCGTCGATAAGGGCAAACACACTTAACCCCCTTTTTCAATTCTCTGGATCAATTTTCATCCACTCACATCCCACTCCAGCACAGCAGAATAATGACGGGTTACATACACTTTATTTTGAAATTCGCTCAAAAGCAGACGGCGAATAAATCAGAGAGGCTTTTCTCCCAATTTTCAGGCCGCGTCCTCGTCGTGACCCGATCGGCCAACGCTGCACTTACATCCAGATTAAACCAGCCCTGATTGTGTATCAACATCAAACCACTTTTCAGTGCGGCTACGAGTAAACAATAGAAGCTTTAAGTAGCTGTGTGTAAAGTGTTCACTCAGACGTCTTTAACGAGAGCGCTTTAATACGCGTTAGATTAGCACTTAACAGCGCGAGGAGCCGTGATGAAGGGGAGGCTGTTAATGGCCCTCGGGGACCGTAATAAGGATCCAGAGGGGCTCGTTTAGTGGGTTTAAAGGCCGACCCGTGACATCCAGACGCTTGAAACGCATCGCTGATCCGCTTCATAGGGCAAAACCACACACAAAAGTTAGGTAGGCATGTGTAAAGGCTAGGCAGATGAGGTGGGGAACGGTAAACACCATTATAAGGGAGTGTGTGAGTCGGATCGCAGCGGGTCTGGTGGCTTCCGGATGATCAGCCGGTTCCTCTACATTTGCTGCCCAGCATGAAGTCCTGCTGAGGAATGAATGAAACACAGCCCTGAAAACCGCTGATGGAGCCGCTAGCACTGAACACCAGTGTTGCCAGATTGGGACGGTGATTTGCAGCCCATAAGCTCACCAAAACACGCCCACTCCAAGAAAAAAACACCTAAAACTTTAACTGCCAAAATAATGTGATATCATTTTATTGCCTTGTCAATCAAGGTTGATAAGCACCATTTTTATCTCCATCTTTCCCTCACGTTTTGTAACAAATCCTTCCCACGGGGGTCAAAATGACCAAAGCCCCAAGAAAAATCAGCCCAAAATTGTAATGTTTTGAGCAAAACGGGCTTTAAAGATATATACTGTAATTTAAATCTACAGACACAAATATATAAAGTGCTCTAAAAGATACAGTTATAAGTGTGTTCTGGATGTTTTCTGTCCACTAGTCTGAAAAAAAAAAAAAAAAAAAACTTTATGGAAAGCCAAAAAGCCTAAAATCTCAAAATTGACAGATGCATGAAAAAACACGAGGCCGTATCGTCTCGCCTTAAAGGTACAATATGTAAGATTTTTTTAAATAAAATATCCAAAATCTCTCGCACAGTGTGATATATTCCCTGCAGTTGTGTACTAATATCCCAAAAGTCTCCAAAGATTTTTCATTTCAGAGAAATTCCAATTTTAAGTAATGGCTCGTCCCTGTTCACTGTCGCCTGTCACTGACGTAATGTCTGCGTTATCCCTGTTTTCCACTCGTACTGCCGTAGTAACCATGACGACAGACGTGGACAACTGCGTTACGTCTAGCGGTGCACTCACGCTGTTGTTGTTTCGTTCAAACATTATGGATCATGGCAAGCAGACTTTGGGACAAAAGGAGAACTAAACCGAGAATCAATATCAGCGTGGCGTTCTCGAGAGCTAGCGTCCGCGGCTAACTTCCACTCAACAGAGACGCCGAGAGCTAGCGTCCGCGACTAACTTCCACTCGACAGAGACGCCGAGAGCTAGCGTCCGCGGCTAACTTCCACTCAACAGAGACGCCGAGAGCTAGCGTCCGCGACTAACTTCCACTCGACAGAGACGCCGAGAGCTAGCGTCTGCGACTAACTTCCACTCCACAGAGACGCCGAGAGCTAGCGTCCGCGACTAACTTCCACTTGACAGAGACGCCGAGAGCTAGCGTCTGCGACTAACTTCCACTCCACAGAGACGCCGAGAGCTAGCGTCCGCGACTAACTTCCACTTGACAGAGACGCCGAGAGCTAGCGTCTGCGACTAACTTCCACTCCACAGAGACGCCGAGAGCTAGCGTCCGCGACTAACTTCCACTCAACAGAGACGCCGAGAGCTAGCGTCCGCGACTAACATCCACTCCACAGAGACGCCGAGAGCTAGCGTCCGCGACTAACTTTCACTCGACAGAGACGCAGAGAGCTAGCGTCCGCGACTAACTTCCACTCCACAGAGACGCCAAGAGCTAGCGTCCGCGACTAACTTCCACTCGACAGAGACGCAGAGAGCTAGCGTCCGCGACTAACTTCCACTCGACAGAGACGCCGAGAGCTAGCGTCCGCGACTAACTTCCACTCGACAGAGACGCAGAGAGCTAGCGTCCGCGACTAACTTCCACTCCACAGAGACGCCGAGAGCTAGCGTCCACGACTAACTTCCACTCCACAGAGACGCCGAGAGCTAGCGTCCGCGACTAACTTCCACTCGACAGAGACGCCGAGAGCTAGCGTCCACGACTAACTTCCACTCCACAGAGACGCCGAGAGCTAGCGTCCACGACTAACTTCCACTCCACAGAGACGCAGAGAGCTAGCGTCCGCGACTAACTTCCACTCGACAGAGATGTTGAGAGCTAGCGTCCGTGACTAACTTCTACTCGACAGAGACGCAGAGAGCTAGCGTCCACGACTAACTTCTACTCGACAGAGACGCAGAGAGCTAGCGTCCGCGACTAACTTCTACTCGACAGAGATGCCGAGAGCTAGCGAACTTCGACTCGACAGAGACGCAGAGAGCTAGCGTCCGCGACTAACTTCCACTCGACAGAGACGCCGAGAGCTAGCGTCCACGACTAACTTCCACTCCACAGAGACGCAGAGAGCTAGCGTCCGCGACTAACTTCCACTCGACAGAGATGTTGAGAGCTAGCGTCCGTGACTAACTTCTACTCGACAGAGACGCCGAGAGCTAGCGTCCACGACTAACTTCTACTCCACAGAGACGCAGAGAGCTAGCGTCCGCGACTAACTTCCACTCGACAGAGATGTTGAGAGCTAGCGTCCGTGACTAACTTCTTCTCGACAGAGACGCAGAGAGCTAGCGTCCGCGACTAACTTCTACTCGACAGAGACGCAGAGAGCTAGCGTCCGCGACTAACTTCTACTCGACAGAGACGGCGAGAGCTAGCGTCCGCGACTAACTTCCACTCGACAGAGATGCCGAGAGCTAGCGAACTTTGACTCGACAGAGACGCAGAGAGCTAGTGTCCGCGACTAACTTCCACTCGACAGAGACGGATTATTAGCAATCGCGCCTGCTTCACACCACAGTCATGATAAAAACATCAATGTCCATTATTAGATCATCAGCTTGACAGCAAGTCCCAGCATTCAGCTCGTCACTGCGTCATCAACCTGTGTTATTGTAAGAGGCTAGCGACCCCTAGCGGCGAAAATAACGACATATTGTAGCTTTAAGGAAACATTAATAAGGAAACATTATGAAGGAACAAAGGAAAATCTATAACATGCATTTAGAAAATAGGGTGAATGTGAGGGTGACATAACTTTATTGCCATGTCAATCAAAGTTGATAAGGACCATTTTTATCTCCTTAAAACAAAATGTTTTTTCCATAAAATGGGAAAAGGAAACCGAATCAAAACAGGGCAATACATTTAAAGAGAATTAGCACATATGACTAATGTGTCTAGGTGGAATGGCAAAATGGCAATCAAAGAAATGAACCGATGACTTTAACCCTCGGAAAACATATTTTGCATCAAGAATAAGCAAATTTAAGTGCAAAAAGTGACCAGTGTAAGTGATTGGAATCAGCAATGTAATTAGAAGATATTTCACACACATTAATGCACACACCATAGCCAAAAAGTGTAATGTTCATAGATACGTACTGTACGATAATCCGACAACATAATATAACAACAAGAACGCACTTTGTGTTGCACTTTAACTTCAGACAGAACTACAGTACGTCTTTTGTGAAGTACACATCTCAGTCTTTACTGTAGATACAACTTACTGTATATTTATGGCACTTTGGCATTAGCAATCACTTGAATATAACAGTAATAAATGACTGCCGAGTTATCGCGCTAAACCCGGGAATCCGCCCAATCTGGCAACACGGCTGACTGAGGAACACCTTCAGGCCCACAGATGTTCACAGCGAATTTTCAGTGTGACAAGACGTTAAAACGCTAAAATGAAACGCTACATCATTATCAGCCCTCGCAGTGAGTGTGAAAACTTGTGTTTCATTCCAGTCTGGGATTTGCTTCACTTAGGCTTGTTTGGCTTAATCATAATTTCTTTCATATTTTTTGAGAATCTCTTGCCTTACACTTTTAACAAAACCAACCAATAGTAAAATCTCTTAAAATTCCCCAATTGTGCTATTTGAAAGATTTCTGATTTAGTTGTTAAGGTCTATTAAAACAGGTTTGCAAAATAACACTCATAATCTCCTTTCTCTCAGTCTCTGAAACACTTCCATCAATGATTCAGTGTCTCTAAGCCCCGCCTCTCTGAGAGCTGCTCTGCTGTGATTGGTCAGAAACGCTCATTATCATATCTGACTCTCAGCTCTTGATCACAGTGATACGAACAGTGACGATGGCGAGGGTTTTACCGTATCAATCTCATCAGTGGATTTGCTTTGTCAGCAGAAAACAGCGTCTTCTCCACATGAACAACACGAACCAAACTCTTCAGTTTCAGATACATGACAGTGTTTGAGGGCGGAGCTAAGAGACGCTGATCAGCCAATCAAGACCACAGGCTGGCATTATGCAAATTAGTTACACATTAGTTTCACAAACGGGTATATTACACACTACATGAAAGGGAATATACCAAAAATAGGGGCAGTTTAAAAGAACAAAACCAACCGGCATTAATCTCCTAATATCAGAAACTACTTTTTTTAAACAAATCAAAATGTATCTATAAAGCGCAATAAACAACAACAGTAGTTGACCACTGTGCTGTACAAAACCAAATACATTTTTTTTTATAAAAAAATTATTAAAATACAAAATAAAGGCAATGCAATGAGAAAAAAAAAAGAGTAGACAATTTTTTAAATAATTAAAAATAATTTAGAACTATATATATTTTTTATAACAAAAATCACTGAATAGATCAATACAACCTATAAATACAATATATCTAATCTAAATCCAGAGATTCACTCATTTCATCATGTATGGACACATGGCCCAGCTCTACAGTAAAACACTGAGGCATATATACTTTCTGTAAAGCTGCTTTGAAACTGCATTGTGAAAAGCACTATAGAAATATAAACTTGACTTAGTCTGCATGCAGATAATGAGAACAAGCCTATGAAATACCATATGCAGCTCAATAGTAGATCATAATCCTAGCAATGCCAACGTCATGAGTTCGATTCCCAGGGAATGAATGATGAAATCTATATACAGTCAAACCAACATTATTTAAACACTTCAACATTTCTCACATTATCTCAGTTTATTCGCTATAGTTTAGAAAATGGTAATAAATATGAGCAGAACTCAGTTGATATCTGACTGGTTTTGTCCGTCCTTCTGTTAGACTGTCTCACACATGAGTTATGATGAATATCTGTCAGCTGGTAAATTTAACTTCACAATTATATAATACCAGTTTAGCTCAACCAGTCACCAAGCAATGCTTCAGTGTGTTCAGTGTGTGTGTAAAAAGAGCATTAGCAGTTACAGACAAATACACTGAAGAACACATGATCAGATCAAAGTGTCCGGATCATATTTGGTCCCAGATGTGTGTAAATGTCACTGGTAGTCGCTTTATGAAGAGTTTTTGGGTATAATATCTCACAGTTTACTTTATTTTGCTCTCCTCACTTACATAATGAACTATAGTGTCCTGCACACACTAGTAAAACAATATGAAGGTGTCTGAATAATATTTGGTTTGACTGTATACATTGAAAAGTAATTGTAAGTCACTTTGCATAAAAGCATCTGTCAAATGCTTGAACTTGGCTTTACGAACTTCGTAAAGTTGTGAGGAGGTATTGTTCTGATTGATCTGAAGTTAAATGCTCACTACAACCAGAGCGCTTCTGCTCTCCACAAACAACACATCTGCTCCTCCGCCAATTAACCCCGCAAACTCCATCACACACTCCATTACAGGCATTATGAACGCTCAGGCTGTTTAAAGAAGCGCACGGCCGTGTTTCTATCACGGCTTCTTCCGCTCCGCCGGCTCCATCTCCTGTAACTAGCGCTGTGAGTGCGGGGTGCGTGGTGAAGCCGCTGGTAAACGCGATAAGTGCTTTATTGTTAATCTAAAGAAAGCATTTTCATCAGAACACTTGAGTGCACACATGCAACACGCCAATGCTGAGAGAATCAGCAACACAACTTACTGTACACACTTCAGTATTCATTCAACTTATGCATTGTTAAAAAAAAGATCCAAACCGGTTTACTTGGTTTGCGCTGTAATAATTGAATAAATAAAAAATCAGCAAAAAAAAGAAAAAAAAGAAAAGGAAATTCAAACCTATTTTCTGAATGCATATTATAGATCTTTCTTTGTTCCTTAAGGCGAGACACTACGGGCAAAAAATGTGTTTTTTCATCTGTAAATTTTGAGATTTGGGGCTTTCCATAGTGCTTTTTTCAGACAAGTGGACAGAAAACATCCAAAACACACTTCTAACTGTATCTTTTAGAGCACTTTATCTATTTGCGTCTGTAGATGTCAATTACAGTATATATCTTTAAAGGCCGTTTTCTCAAAATGAGTTTGAGCCAGAAATATCCGCTTCAGAAACACTGACACACACCAAACATTATTACGGTGATGAATAGAGAAATCCAGAATCGCCTCTGTAAAAACCTTCATCTCTAATACATCAAAAAACAAGAATTTCGAACCTGACTTCTGAATGTTCAGATTTTTTGTTCTAGAAATGTATGCAAATTAGTGCATATTTAATTAGAGAATGCCTCATTTGCATATTTAAACAACATTTCAGAAAACTTGTAATACAAATTTTGGTCCCACTTTATATTAAGTGGCTTTAACTACTATGTACTAACATTGAAATTAATAATTTGATACAATGGACTTATTGGGCCCTATTTTAACGATCTGAAACGCAAGTGTCAAAGTGCAAAGCGCAAGTAACTTTTGTGGGTGGATCCCGGCGCTGTTGCTATTTTCCCGGCGGGATATATGACTCTTGCGCCCGGCGCAAATCTAAAAGGGGTTGGTCTGAAGTAGCTTCATTACTCATAGGTGTGGTTTGGGGCGTAACGTGAAATAAACCAATCAGAGCGTCCTCTCACATTCCCTTTAAGAGCAGACGCGCTTGTTCCACGGCGGATTGCTATTATAACGACGGATTTGCCGGCGCACGCCAGGAGCGGTTCACAGCCGAGGAAACCGACGTTCATGTCAGGACCGTAAAACACAGAGAAGTGACATTGGGGATGATGGGAGAAACCCACCCAAATTAGCTACGGTTAAACAGGCGTATAATTTGGGTAGTAAATGTGTAGCCTAATCTAGATTTTTTTATTTTTTTATCTAGATAGATCTTTTTCACATCTTCACGGACACAACAATGATTTCCCTCGTGTGTTAATATTTTTCCTTGTAATAATGTATGATTTGCTAAAATGAAAACTGCTGCATCTGTTTATATTAGAGAATCAAAGTGGATGCGGGTTAACATTATGGCAAGCACGCGCCCTTAAAATACTACATCACTAACGCGCAACGCGCCACTGTCTTTAGACTGTTTTTTTCCCTGGTCAGTTGCGCAATTGCTTTCTAAATCTGGAAAATAGCACCAGGGGAGTTTTGCGCCGGAACACGCCTTCTCTTTGCGCTGAACCGCCCCCGCGAGCGCAAGTTCATTCCCTAATTTACCGACGTGCGTCTGTGGAGGGAAAAGTCCGCTGTGCGCGGGTGCAGAATAGGAATGATACATGCGTCGGTGTTCAAAGTCAATTGCGCTGGGTGCAAGATAGGGCCCATTGTGTACATATACGTCTTTACATTGTACTTATATTTTAAAAATACCTGCTTGTAATTACAGCGGTAATTAATTTATGTAATTACAATTGTATATACACTGTTGACCCTTCCCTTACACCTGAACCATACCAGCACACCTGTCCCTAACCTGACCCGTATCACACCGCAATAGCAGCAAACGTATTTTACATTACAACATGAACACAATAAGTACATTGTACTTATTTTTCTATGTAAGTACATAGTACTTAATGTAATCAATCAACTGGTGAAGTATGGTGATTTTTATTTTTTACCCTATTCACCGGGGCAGTCTTGCCTTAAACGACTATAAACGATAAGAGTATCAGGACTACGCATATGATAGAATCACAGTAACAACAAACAAGAGTGAAAATCAGCAAGCGGCATCATTAATATTCCTGTCACACTAGTGTCCTGTCAACATCTGCACACTCGTGTTGTGTTTGCATTACGCACACACACACACACACACACACACACAACTGCAGGCTGTTATTCAGGTGCGCACACCTTCTCACTTCTGACAGCGTGTCAGTCGCCGGCAGATTCTGCATCGCATCCGTTTTGTCACATGAATACATGCATGCGAAACACAACTCCTCATGTGCAGAGGAGCATGTGATGTTTCATTCAGATCGGGACTTTATGATGCTTCAACTTTTACATTTACAGCTCCCTCAATCTGAAATATTTGCCTGTGTACTGGCTTTAGTCCAGAGCTCAGTCAGCATGAATGTGTTCTCATGATATCGAGTTCTAGAGTCATGTGTAATCCTAATCCAGCACATTTCAAGAGTTCACATTTACTCTTCCTTGTGTCGCTGTAAACCTGATTGACGTCCTTTCTTCTGTGGAAAGAAGATGTGTTTCGGGAACCCAACTTTACTTGCATTGGATAAGAAATACAATGTAGTGAATGGGAACTGAACGGTTTGCTTACCAACGTTCTACTATTTACAATTCTCATTCTTCATAAAGCTGATACTCACTAGATTTTTAGTGTACATGTCTACACACAATTGCTCAAAAGTTTGGTTTAAGCAGAACTAGCAGATTTTTATTTTGTACTTAAACATTTCAAGTTAAGAACAATTAAAATGTATGAGTACACTTATTTATACAATTAACTTAAAGCTTTCATGTAATCACTTTTATTAGTACAAACTTAGTTAGCTTTAACAAGCTAATCCACTAACATACTAATTTGCTAACATATTAGCAATAGTATGTTATACAGAAGCACTCATACAGAAGCAACAATATAAAGATATTATTTGCTCTCAAATCAAGCTCATGCTCCACTCACTCGTCACCATGATGGTAATATCCTAAAACCAACATTAACAATGAAATAGTTCAGTTTACTTAAAATATATCAGTTCTGTGAACTTGAAAGAAAAAGAAAGTGCTAAATACTCATAAAAGTTCATTTGACTGAACTAATTCGTTTAATTTAAGTTTGTCCTACTCAAACCAATTAATTATTTTGAGCGTTAGGGTTTATAGTGTTGATTATTATTATCAATGTTGAAAACAGTTGTGCGGATTCATATTTTTGTGGAAACCGTGATACACAATTTAAAAGTTTGGAGTAAGATTGAAATGAATACTTTTGTTCAGCTAGGATTAAATCAAGTTGATGAAAAGTGACAGTAAAGACATTTATAATGTCACAAAATATTTTATTTTAAATAAATGCTGTTCTTTGTAACTTTCTATTCATCCAAAAATGTATCATGCTTTGGACAATAATCACAGCTATTTTCAACATTGACAATAATCATACATTTTTCTTGAGCAGCAAATCATCATATTATAATGATTTCTGAAGGATCATGTGACACTTGAAGAGTAATGATGCTGAAAATTAATTAAGTAAATTACACTTAAGTAAAAAACTTCTGATTTACATTGATTGTAATAATATTTCACTGTATTTCTGGTGATCATTGTCACACTATAACAACACATCTGTTCATTGAGAGCATCTGAACTCTCAATAATCTTCCTCACTGTGATCTGATCAATAATCTCAGATCAGAAGAGGCTCTGAGAAACACGTCGGCCTCCGTATCACTAAAGACACGTTTTCATGATCAGCTCGAGTCCATCATTTTACATCCCAACAGTTTAGAGGCGGTTCAGCAGGGAGTTCATTTGCATTTAAATGTCAGATTCGTAAAGGGTCTGCAGGTCTCTGGGATTAATTGCTTTTCCCTAATCGGGGTCTCTTAAATAAACATAAAATAATGAAACAATTCAGACAGCTGGAGAAAATAATTACAACTATCTCAAAGCAAACTCATTAATGAAAGGATTAGGATAATATTAGTCTGATGGATAGCACACAGTAGGGAAGAAAAGACCAGCACAACTCCCTTTCATGATGATTTTAAAGTCATATTGGATGGGTCAAAAACAGTGGGAATGCACCAATCAAGTAAAGGGTATACTGGTATGACGGACCAATGAGATTTCACAGTGGGTGGGGCTCAAATATGTAACTGTGGGCCACTGAACTGTAGGTTTTGCATTGAGTCACTTTCCCGCGGGAACACACTCCCTCAGCCGCACTGAGTGGCAGAAGAGCTGCTGAGAGACTGGATTTAATGGAGGAAACTGTGAGATCGCCAGTAAAACAAACGATTATCAGTTTAAACTAAAGGTTGGACTCGATATAGTGTTCCTTACAACTCACCAAAGATCCAGTGATCCGTGATATTTACATAAAGCAGGTATCGTGTTTGCTGACATTTATATGAGCCGGATTTCCACGCCAGGGAAATATATAAACCAAATTTGACTGTAAACGCTTTATATAAATACAATAAAGGTCTAAATCCATGTGATCACTTATATCAATTTTACATATATCATCATATCGTCAAGCCTTAAAACTTAAATAGCTTTTTGTCAGTGTTTCTTTAAAAACATCCAATTATGCAGAATATAAGATGGTAAATATTTAATCGATGAGTTGTCAATACTATATATACAATATTTAGGGTATGATTTTACCCCTAAATTCAGCATATTGACACACAATGGTAACTGCAAAACCACCTTTCTCTGCCTGGATCCAGTTGTTTCTGTGAATCGCAGCAATCATTTGCTTTTCTGTTCTGTAGCTTTCGGCAGTCTGTTAAAATATACTTTAGATTTCTTGTCAAAACTAGTTGTTTGGACAATTTTAAAGCTCTTTCCCGTTTTAGATGTGTTTTGTGTGTTTTTCACTGCAATCACGCTGAAAACCAATGCTGCCGCTCAGTGTTTCTGCCGCTCAGTGTTTCTGCCGCTCAGTGTTTCTGCCGCTCAGTGTTTCTGCCACTCAGTGTTTCTGCCTCTCAGTGTTTCTGCCTCTCAGTGTTTCTGCCGCTCAGTGTTTCTGCCTCTCAGTGTTTCTGCCGCTCAGTGTTTCTGCCACTCAGTGTTTCTGCCTCTCAGTGTTTCTGCCACTCAGTGTTTCTGCCACTCAGTGTTTCTGCCTCTCAGTGTTTCTGCCTCTCAGTGTTTCTGCCTCTCAGTGTTTCTGCCTCTCAGTGTTTCTGCCGCTCAGTGTTTCTGCCACTCAGTGTTTCTGCCTCTCAGTGTTTCTGCCGCTCAGTGTTTCTGCCTCTCAGTGTTTCTGCCTCTCAGTGTTTCTGCCGCTCAGTGTTTCTGCCACTCAGTGTTTCTGCCTCTCAGTGTTTCTGCCTCTCAGTGTTTCTGCCTCTCAGTGTTTCTGCCCCTCAGTGTTTCTGCCTCTCAGTGTTTCTGCCTCTCAGTGTTTCTGCCTCTCAGTGTTTCTGCCTCTCAGTGTTTCTGCCGCTCAGTGTTTCTGCCACTCAGTGTTTCTGCCGCTCAGTGTTTCTGCCGCTCAGTGTTTCTGCCACTCAGTGTTTCTGTCACTCAGTGTTTCTGCCCCTCAGTGTTTCTGCCGCTCAGTGTTTCTGCCGCTCAGTGTTTCTGTCACTCAGTGTTTGTCACTCAGTGTTTCTGCCCCTCAGTGTTTCTGCCTCTCAGTGTTTCTGCCACTCAGTGTTTCTGCCTCTCAGTGTTTCTGCCCCTCAGTGTTTCTGCCTCTCAGTGTTTCTGCCTCTCAGTGTTTCTGCCTCTCAGTGTTTCTGCCTCTCAGTGTTTCTGCCCCTCAGTGTTTCTGCCCCTCAGTGTTTCTGCCCCTCAGTGTTTCTGCCTCTCAGTGTTTCTGCCTCTCAGTGTTTCTGCCTCTCAGTGTTTCTGCCTCTCAGTGTTTCTGCCTCTCAGTGTTTCTGCCACTCAGTGTTTCTGCCACTCAGTGTTTCTGCCCCTCAGTGTTTCTGCCCCTCAGTGTTTCTGCCTCTCAGTGTTTCTGCCTCAGTGTTTCTGCCTCTCAGTGTTTCTGCCCCTCAGTGTTTCTGCCCCTCAGTGTTTCTGCCCCTCAGTGTTTCTGCCTCTCAGTGTTTCTGCCACTCAGTGTTTCTGCCTCTCAGTGTTTCTGCCACTCAGTGTTTCTGCCTCTCAGTATTTCTGCCCCTCAGTGTTTTCTGCCCCTCAGTGTTTCTGCCACTCAGTGTTTCTGCCTCTCAGTGTTTCTGCCCCTCAGTGTTTCTGCCTCTCAGTGTTTCTGCCACTCAGTGTTTCTGCCTCTAAGTGTTTCTGCCCCTCAGTGTTTCTGCCTCTCAGTGTTTCTGCCACTCAGTGTTTCTGCCTCTCAGTGTTTCTGCCACTCAGTGTTTCTGCCTCTCAGTGTTTCTGCCTCTCAGTGTTTCTGCCGCTCAGTGTCTCTGCCCCTCAGTGTTTCTGCCTCTCAGTGTTTCTGCCTCTCAGTGTCTCTGCCCCTCAGTGTCTCTGCCCCTCAGTGTTTCTGCCTCTCAGTGTTTCTGCCGCTCAGTGTTTCTGCCACTCATTGTTTCTGCCACTCAGTGTTTCTGCCTCTCAGTGTTTCTGCCTCTCAGTGTTTCTGCCGCTCAGTGTTTCTGCCGCTCAGTGTTTCTGCCGCTCAGTGTTTCTGCCACTCAGTGTTTCTGCCTCTCAGTGTTTCTGCCCCTCAGTGTTTCTGCCACTCAGTGTTTCTGCCACTCAGTGTTTCTGCCACTCAGTGTTTCTGCCACTCAGTGTTTCTGCCACTCAGTGTTTCTGCCACTCAGTGTTTCTGTCACTCAGTGTTTCTGTCACTCAGTGTTTCTGCCACTCAGTGTTTCTGCCACTCAGTGTTTCTGCCACTCAGTGTTTCTGTCGCTCAGTGTTTCTGTCGCTCAGTGTTTCTGTCGCTCAGTGTTTCTGTCGCTCAGTGTTTCTGTCGCTCAGTGTTTCTGCCACTCAGTGTTTCTGCCACTCAGTGTTTCTGTCGCTCAGTGTTTCTGTCGCTCAGTGTTTCTGTCGCTCAGTGTTTCTGCCACTCAGTGTTTCTGGCTCTCAGTGTTTCTGCCGCTCAGTGTTTCTGCCACTCAGTGTTTCTGCCACTCAGTGTTTCTGTCACTCAGTGTTTCTGCCTCTCAGTGTTTCTGCCACTCAGTGTTTCTGCCACTCAGTGTTTCTGCCACTCAGTGTTTCTGCCACTCAGTGTTTCTGCCTCTCAGTGTTTCTGCCGCTCAGTGTTTCTGCCGCTCAGTGTTTCTGCCGCTCAGTGTTTCTGCCGCTCAGTGTTTCTGCCTCTCAGTGTTTCTGCCTCTCAGTGTTTCTGCCTCTCAGTGTTTCTGCCGCTCAGTGTTTCTGCCTCTCAGTGTTTCTGCCTCTCAGTGTTTCTGCCTCTCAGTGTTTCTGCCTCTCAGTGTTTCTGCCTCTCAGTGTTTCTGCCGCTCAGTGTTTCTGCCTCTCAGTGTTTCTGCCTCTCAGTGTTTCTGCCTCTCAGTGTTTCTGCCTCTCAGTGTTTCTGCCTCTCAGTGTTTCTGCCACTCAGTGTTTCTGCCTCTCAGTGTTTCTGCCTCTCAGTGTTTCTGCCTCTCAGTGTATCTGCCACTCAGTGTTTCTGCCACTCAGTGTTTCTGCCTCTCAGTGTTTCTGCCGCTCAGTGTTTCTGCCACTCAGTGTTTCTGCCGCTCAGTGTTTCTGCCTCTCAGTGTTTCTGCCTCTCAGTGTTTCTGCCACTCAGTGTTTCTGCCTCTCAGTGTTTCTGCCTCTCAGTGTTTCTGCCACTCAGTGTTTCTGCCGCTCAGTGTTTCTGCCTCTCAGTGTTTCTGCCTCTCAGTGTTTCTGTCGCTCAGTGTTTCTGTCACTCAGTGTTTCTGCCTCTCAGTGTTTCTGCCTCTCAGTGTTTCTGTCGCTCAGTGTTTCTGTCACTCAGTGTTTCTGCCACTCAGTGTTTCTGCCGCTCAGTGTTTCTGTCACTCAGTGTTTCTGTCGCTCAGTGTTTCTGCCGCTCAGTGTTTCTGCCTCTCAGTGTTTCTGCCACTCAGTGTTTCTGCCGCTCAGTGTTTCTGCCTCTCAGCGTTTCTGCCTCTCAGCGTTTCTGCCTCTCAGCGTTTCTGCCGCTCAGTGTTTCTGCCACTCAGTGTTTCTGCCGCTCAGTGTTTCTGTCGCTCAGTGTTTCTGCCGCTCAGTGTTTCTGCCACTCAGTGTTTCTGCCGCTCAGTGTTTCTGTCACTCAGTGTTTCTGTCGCTCAGTGTTTCTGCCGCTCAGTGTTTCTGCCACTCAGTGTTTCTGCCCCTCAGTGTTTCTGCCACTCAGTGTTTCTGCCACTCAGTGTTTCTGCCCCTCAGTGTTTCTGCCCCTCAGTGTTTCTGTCACTCAGTGTTTCTGCCCCTCAGTGTTTCTGCCCCTCAGTGTTTCTGTCGCTCAGTGTTTCTGTCACTCAGTGTTTCTGCCACTCAGTGTTTCTGTCGCTCAGTGTTTCTGTCACTCAGTGTTTCTGTCGCTCAGTGTTTCTGCCACTCAGTGTTTCTGCCTCTCAGTGTTTCTGCCGCTCAGTGTTTCTGTCACTCAGTGTTTCTGTCGCTCAGTGTTTCTGCCGCTCAGTGTTTCTGCCACTCAGTGTTTCTGCCCCTCAGTGTTTCTGCCACTCAGTGTTTCTGCCACTCAGTGTTTCTGCCCCTCAGTGTTTCTGCCCCTCAGTGTTTCTGTCACTCAGTGTTTCTGCCCCTCAGTGTTTCTGCCCCTCAGTGTTTCTGTCGCTCAGTGTTTCTGTCACTCAGTGTTTCTGCCACTCAGTGTTTCTGTCGCTCAGTGTTTCTGTCACTCAGTGTTTCTGTCGCTCAGTGTTTCTGCCACTCAGTGTTTCTGCCTCTCAGTGTTTCTGCCTCTCAGTGTTTCTGCCTCTCAGTGTATCTGCCACTCAGTGTTTCTGCCACTCAGTGTTTCTGCCTCTCAGTGTTTCTGCCGCTCAGTGTTTCTGCCACTCAGTGTTTCTGCCGCTCAGTGTTTCTGCCTCTCAGTGTTTCTGCCGCTCAGTGTTTCTGCCACTCAGTGTTTCTGCCTCTCAGTGTTTCTGCCTCTCAGTGTATCTGCCACTCAGTGTTTCTGCCACTCAGTGTTTCTGCCTCTCAGTGTTTCTGCCGCTCAGTGTTTCTGCCACTCAGTGTTTCTGCCGCTCAGTGTTTCTGCCTCTCAGTGTTTCTGCCTCTCAGTGTTTCTGCCACTCAGTGTTTCTGCCTCTCAGTGTTTCTGCCTCTCAGTGTTTCTGCCACTCAGTGTTTCTGCCGCTCAGTGTTTCTGCCTCTCAGTGTTTCTGCCTCTCAGTGTTTCTGTCGCTCAGTGTTTCTGTCACTCAGTGTTTCTGCCTCTCAGTGTTTCTGCCTCTCAGTGTTTCTGTCGCTCAGTGTTTCTGTCACTCAGTGTTTCTGCCACTCAGTGTTTCTGCCGCTCAGTGTTTCTGCCACTCAGTGTTTCTGCCTCTCAGTGTTTCTGCCACTCAGTGTTTCTGCCTCTCAGTGTTTCTGCCTCTCAGTGTTTCTGCCACTCAGTGTTTCTGCCGCTCAGTGTTTCTGCCTCTCAGTGTTTCTGCCTCTCAGTGTTTCTGTCGCTCAGTGTTTCTGTCACTCAGTGTTTCTGCCTCTCAGTGTTTCTGCCTCTCAGTGTTTCTGTCGCTCAGTGTTTCTGTCACTCAGTGTTTCTGCCACTCAGTGTTTCTGCCGCTCAGTGTTTCTGTCACTCAGTGTTTCTGTCGCTCAGTGTTTCTGCCGCTCAGTGTTTCTGCCTCTCAGTGTTTCTGCCACTCAGTGTTTCTGCCGCTCAGTGTTTCTGCCTCTCAGTGTTTCTGCCTCTCAGTGTTTCTGCCTCTCAGTGTTTCTGCCGCTCAGTGTTTCTGTCACTCAGTGTTTCTGCCACTCAGTGTTTCTGCCGCTCAGTGTTTCTGTCACTCAGTGTTTCTGTCGCTCAGTGTTTCTGCCGCTCAGTGTTTCTGCCACTCAGTGTTTCTGCCCCTCAGTGTTTCTGTCGCTCAGTGTTTCTGTCGCTCAGTGTTTCTGTCACTCAGTGTTTCTGTCGCTCAGTGTTTCTGTCACTCAGTGTTTCTGCCACTCAGTGTTTCTGTCACTCAGTGTTTCTGCCTCTCAGTGTTTCTGCCTCTCAGTGTTTCTGCCTCTCAGTGTTTCTGCCTCTCAGTGTTTCTGCCCCTCAGTGTTTCTGCCACTCAGTGTTTCTGCCCCTCAGTGTTTCTGCCGCTCAGTGTTTCTGCCACTCAGTGTTTCTGCCCCTCAGTGTTTCTGCCTCTCAGTGTTTCTGCCTCTCAGTGTTTCTGCCTCTCAGTGTTTCTGCCTCTCAGTGTTTCTGCCTCTCAGTGTTTCTGCCCCTCAGTGTTTCTGCCCCTCAGTGTTTCTACCACTCAGTGTTTCTGCCCCTCAGTGTCTCTGCCTCTCAGTGTCTCTGCCTCTCAGTGTTTCTGCCTCTCAGTGTTTCTGCCTCTCAGTGTTTCTGCCCCTCAGTGTTTCTGCCGCTCAGTGTTTCTGCCACTCAGTGTTTCTGCCTCTCAGTGTTTCTGCCGCTCAGTGTTTCTGCCCCTCAGTGTCTCTGTCTCTCAGTGTTTCTGCCCCTCAGTGTCTCTGTCTCTCAGTGTTTCTGCCGCTCAGTGTTTCTGCCGCTCAGTGTTTCTGCCGCTCAGTGTTTCTGCCCCTCAGTGTCTCTGTCTCTCAGTGTTTCTGCCGCTCAGTGTTTCTGCCGCTCAGTGTTTCTGCCGCTCAGTGTTTCTGCCGCTCAGTGTCTCTGTCTCTCAGTGTTTCTGCCGCTCAGTGTTTCTGCCGCTCAGTGTTTCTGCCGCTCAGTGTTTCTGCCTCTCAGTGTTTCTGCCGCTCAGTGTTTCTGCCTCTCAGTGTTTCTGCCGCTCAGTGTTTCTGCCACTCAGTGTTTCTGCCTCTCAGTGTTTCTGCCACTCAGTGTTTCTGCCACTCAGTGTTTCTGCCTCTCAGTGTTTCTGCCTCTCAGTGTTTCTGCCTCTCAGTGTTTCTGCCTCTCAGTGTTTCTGCCGCTCAGTGTTTCTGCCACTCAGTGTTTCTGCCTCTCAGTGTTTCTGCCGCTCAGTGTTTCTGCCTCTCAGTGTTTCTGCCTCTCAGTGTTTCTGCCGCTCAGTGTTTCTGCCACTCAGTGTTTCTGCCTTCTCAGTGTTTCTGCCTCTCAGTGTTTCTGCCTCTCAGTGTTTCTGCCCCTCAGTGTTTCTGCCTCTCAGTGTTTCTGCCTCTCAGTGTTTCTGCCTCTCAGTGTTTCTGCCTCTCAGTGTTTCTGCCGCTCAGTGTTTCTGCCACTCAGTGTTTCTGCCGCTCAGTGTTTCTGCCGCTCAGTGTTTCTGCCACTCAGTGTTTCTGTCACTCAGTGTTTCTGCCCCTCAGTGTTTCTGCCGCTCAGTGTTTCTGCCGCTCAGTGTTTCTGTCACTCAGTGTTTGTCACTCAGTGTTTCTGCCCCTCAGTGTTTCTGCCTCTCAGTGTTTCTGCCACTCAGTGTTTCTGCCTCTCAGTGTTTCTGCCCCTCAGTGTTTCTGCCTCTCAGTGTTTCTGCCTCTCAGTGTTTCTGCCTCTCAGTGTTTCTGCCTCTCAGTGTTTCTGCCCCTCAGTGTTTCTGCCCCTCAGTGTTTCTGCCCCTCAGTGTTTCTGCCTCTCAGTGTTTCTGCCTCTCAGTGTTTCTGCCTCTCAGTGTTTCTGCCTCTCAGTGTTTCTGCCTCTCAGTGTTTCTGCCACTCAGTGTTTCTGCCACTCAGTGTTTCTGCCCCTCAGTGTTTCTGCCCCTCAGTGTTTCTGCCTCTCAGTGTTTCTGCCTCAGTGTTTCTGCCTCTCAGTGTTTCTGCCCCTCAGTGTTTCTGCCCCTCAGTGTTTCTGCCCCTCAGTGTTTCTGCCTCTCAGTGTTTCTGCCACTCAGTGTTTCTGCCTCTCAGTGTTTCTGCCACTCAGTGTTTCTGCCTCTCAGTATTTCTGCCCCTCAGTGTTTCTGCCCCTCAGTGTTTCTGCCACTCAGTGTTTCTGCCTCTCAGTGTTTCTGCCCCTCAGTGTTTCTGCCTCTCAGTGTTTCTGCCACTCAGTGTTTCTGCCTCTAAGTGTTTCTGCCCCTCAGTGTTTCTGCCTCTCAGTGTTTCTGCCACTCAGTGTTTCTGCCTCTCAGTGTTTCTGCCACTCAGTGTTTCTGCCTCTCAGTGTTTCTGCCTCTCAGTGTTTCTGCCGCTCAGTGTCTCTGCCCCTCAGTGTTTCTGCCTCTCAGTGTTTCTGCCTCTCAGTGTCTCTGCCCCTCAGTGTCTCTGCCCCTCAGTGTTTCTGCCTCTCAGTGTTTCTGCCGCTCAGTGTTTCTGCCACTCATTGTTTCTGCCACTCAGTGTTTCTGCCTCTCAGTGTTTCTGCCTCTCAGTGTTTCTGCCGCTCAGTGTTTCTGCCGCTCAGTGTTTCTGCCGCTCAGTGTTTCTGCCACTCAGTGTTTCTGCCTCTCAGTGTTTCTGCCCCTCAGTGTTTCTGCCACTCAGTGTTTCTGCCACTCAGTGTTTCTGCCACTCAGTGTTTCTGCCACTCAGTGTTTCTGCCACTCAGTGTTTCTGCCACTCAGTGTTTCTGTCACTCAGTGTTTCTGTCACTCAGTGTTTCTGCCACTCAGTGTTTCTGCCACTCAGTGTTTCTGCCACTCAGTGTTTCTGTCGCTCAGTGTTTCTGTCGCTCAGTGTTTCTGTCGCTCAGTGTTTCTGTCGCTCAGTGTTTCTGTCGCTCAGTGTTTCTGCCACTCAGTGTTTCTGCCACTCAGTGTTTCTGTCGCTCAGTGTTTCTGTCGCTCAGTGTTTCTGTCGCTCAGTGTTTCTGCCACTCAGTGTTTCTGGCTCTCAGTGTTTCTGCCGCTCAGTGTTTCTGCCACTCAGTGTTTCTGCCACTCAGTGTTTCTGTCACTCAGTGTTTCTGCCTCTCAGTGTTTCTGCCACTCAGTGTTTCTGCCACTCAGTGTTTCTGCCACTCAGTGTTTCTGCCACTCAGTGTTTCTGCCTCTCAGTGTTTCTGCCGCTCAGTGTTTCTGCCGCTCAGTGTTTCTGCCGCTCAGTGTTTCTGCCGCTCAGTGTTTCTGCCTCTCAGTGTTTCTGCCTCTCAGTGTTTCTGCCTCTCAGTGTTTCTGCCGCTCAGTGTTTCTGCCTCTCAGTGTTTCTGCCTCTCAGTGTTTCTGCCTCTCAGTGTTTCTGCCTCTCAGTGTTTCTGCCTCTCAGTGTTTCTGCCGCTCAGTGTTTCTGCCTCTCAGTGTTTCTGCCTCTCAGTGTTTCTGCCTCTCAGTGTTTCTGCCTCTCAGTGTTTCTGCCTCTCAGTGTTTCTGCCACTCAGTGTTTCTGCCTCTCAGTGTTTCTGCCTCTCAGTGTTTCTGCCTCTCAGTGTATCTGCCACTCAGTGTTTCTGCCACTCAGTGTTTCTGCCTCTCAGTGTTTCTGCCGCTCAGTGTTTCTGCCACTCAGTGTTTCTGCCGCTCAGTGTTTCTGCCTCTCAGTGTTTCTGCCTCTCAGTGTTTCTGCCACTCAGTGTTTCTGCCTCTCAGTGTTTCTGCCTCTCAGTGTTTCTGCCACTCAGTGTTTCTGCCGCTCAGTGTTTCTGCCTCTCAGTGTTTCTGCCTCTCAGTGTTTCTGTCGCTCAGTGTTTCTGTCACTCAGTGTTTCTGCCTCTCAGTGTTTCTGCCTCTCAGTGTTTCTGTCGCTCAGTGTTTCTGTCACTCAGTGTTTCTGCCACTCAGTGTTTCTGCCGCTCAGTGTTTCTGTCACTCAGTGTTTCTGTCGCTCAGTGTTTCTGCCGCTCAGTGTTTCTGCCTCTCAGTGTTTCTGCCACTCAGTGTTTCTGCCGCTCAGTGTTTCTGCCTCTCAGCGTTTCTGCCTCTCAGCGTTTCTGCCTCTCAGCGTTTCTGCCGCTCAGTGTTTCTGTCACTCAGTGTTTCTGCCACTCAGTGTTTCTGCCGCTCAGTGTTTCTGTCACTCAGTGTTTCTGTCGCTCAGTGTTTCTGCCGCTCAGTGTTTCTGCCACTCAGTGTTTCTGCCCCTCAGTGTTTCTGCCACTCAGTGTTTCTGCCACTCAGTGTTTCTGCCCCTCAGTGTTTCTGCCCCTCAGTGTTTCTGTCACTCAGTGTTTCTGCCCCTCAGTGTTTCTGCCCCTCAGTGTTTCTGTCGCTCAGTGTTTCTGTCACTCAGTGTTTCTGCCACTCAGTGTTTCTGTCGCTCAGTGTTTCTGTCACTCAGTGTTTCTGTCGCTCAGTGTTTCTGCCACTCAGTGTTTCTGCCTCTCAGTGTTTCTGCCTCTCAGTGTTTCTGCCTCTCAGTGTATCTGCCACTCAGTGTTTCTGCCACTCAGTGTTTCTGCCTCTCAGTGTTTCTGCCGCTCAGTGTTTCTGCCACTCAGTGTTTCTGCCGCTCAGTGTTTCTGCCTCTCAGTGTTTCTGCCGCTCAGTGTTTCTGCCACTCAGTGTTTCTGCCTCTCAGTGTTTCTGCCTCTCAGTGTATCTGCCACTCAGTGTTTCTGCCACTCAGTGTTTCTGCCTCTCAGTGTTTCTGCCGCTCAGTGTTTCTGCCACTCAGTGTTTCTGCCGCTCAGTGTTTCTGCCTCTCAGTGTTTCTGCCTCTCAGTGTTTCTGCCACTCAGTGTTTCTGCCTCTCAGTGTTTCTGCCTCTCAGTGTTTCTGCCACTCAGTGTTTCTGCCGCTCAGTGTTTCTGCCTCTCAGTGTTTCTGCCTCTCAGTGTTTCTGTCGCTCAGTGTTTCTGTCCACTCAGTGTTTCTGCCTCTCAGTGTTTCTGCCTCTCAGTGTTTCTGTCGCTCAGTGTTTCTGTCACTCAGTGTTTCTGCCACTCAGTGTTTCTGCCGCTCAGTGTTTCTGCCACTCAGTGTTTCTGCCTCTCAGTGTTTCTGCCACTCAGTGTTTCTGCCTCTCAGTGTTTCTGCCTCTCAGTGTTTCTGCCACTCAGTGTTTCTGCCGCTCAGTGTTTCTGCCTCTCAGTGTTTCTGCCTCTCAGTGTTTCTGTCGCTCAGTGTTTCTGTCACTCAGTGTTTCTGCCTCTCAGTGTTTCTGCCTCTCAGTGTTTCTGTCGCTCAGTGTTTCTGTCACTCAGTGTTTCTGCCACTCAGTGTTTCTGCCGCTCAGTGTTTCTGTCACTCAGTGTTTCTGTCGCTCAGTGTTTCTGCCGCTCAGTGTTTCTGCCTCTCAGTGTTTCTGCCACTCAGTGTTTCTGCCGCTCAGTGTTTCTGCCTCTCAGTGTTTCTGCCTCTCAGTGTTTCTGCCTCTCAGTGTTTCTGCCGCTCAGTGTTTCTGTCACTCAGTGTTTCTGCCACTCAGTGTTTCTGCCGCTCAGTGTTTCTGTCACTCAGTGTTTCTGTCGCTCAGTGTTTCTGCCGCTCAGTGTTTCTGCCACTCAGTGTTTCTGCCCCTCAGTGTTTCTGTCGCTCAGTGTTTCTGTCGCTCAGTGTTTCTGTCACTCAGTGTTTCTGTCGCTCAGTGTTTCTGTCACTCAGTGTTTCTGCCACTCAGTGTTTCTGTCACTCAGTGTTTCTGCCTCTCAGTGTTTCTGCCTCTCAGTGTTTCTGCCTCTCAGTGTTTCTGCCTCTCAGTGTTTCTGCCCCTCAGTGTTTCTGCCACTCAGTGTTTCTGCCCCTCAGTGTTTCTGCCGCTCAGTGTTTCTGCCACTCAGTGTTTCTGCCCCTCAGTGTTTCTGCCTCTCAGTGTTTCTGCCTCTCAGTGTTTCTGCCTCTCAGTGTTTCTGCCTCTCAGTGTTTCTGCCTCTCAGTGTTTCTGCCCCTCAGTGTTTCTGCCCCTCAGTGTTTCTACCACTCAGTGTTTCTGCCCCTCAGTGTCTCTGCCTCTCAGTGTCTCTGCCTCTCAGTGTTTCTGCCTCTCAGTGTTTCTGCCTCTCAGTGTTTCTGCCCCTCAGTGTTTCTGCCGCTCAGTGTTTCTGCCACTCAGTGTTTCTGCCTCTCAGTGTTTCTGCCGCTCAGTGTTTCTGCCCCTCAGTGTCTCTGTCTCTCAGTGTTTCTGCCCCTCAGTGTCTCTGTCTCTCAGTGTTTCTGCCGCTCAGTGTTTCTGCCGCTCAGTGTTTCTGCCGCTCAGTGTTTCTGCCCCTCAGTGTCTCTGTCTCTCAGTGTTTCTGCCGCTCAGTGTTTCTGCCGCTCAGTGTTTCTGCCGCTCAGTGTTTCTGCCGCTCAGTGTCTCTGTCTCTCAGTGTTTCTGCCGCTCAGTGTTTCTGTCACTCAGTGTTTCTGCCTCTCAGTGTTTCTGCCGCTCAGTGTTTCTGCCGCTCAGTGTTTCTGCCTCTCAGTGTTTCTGCCCCTCAGTGTTTCTGCCCCTCAGTGTTTCTGCCGCTCAGTGTTTCTGCCGCTCAGTGTTTCTGCCGCTCAGTGTTTCTGCCACTCAGTGTTTCTGCCGCTCAGTGTTTCTGTCACTCAGTGTTTCTGCCGCTCAGTGTTTCTGCCTCTCAGTGTTTCTGCCTCTCAGTGTTTCTGCCCCTCAGTGTTTCTGCCCCTCAGTGTTTCTGCCGCTCAGTGTTTCTGCCGCTCAGTGTTTCTGCCGCTCAGTGTTTCTGCCACTCAGTGTTTCTGCCACTCAGTGTCTCTGCCACTCAGTGTTTCTGCCGCTCAGTGTTTCTGCCGCTCAGTGTTTCTGCCTCTCAGTGTTTCTGCCTCTCAGTGTTTCTGTCTCTCAGTGTTTCTGCCACTCAGTGTTTCTGCCACTCAGTGTTTCTGCCTCTCAGTGTTTCTGCCTCTCAGTGTTTCTGCCTCTCAGTGTTTCTGTCTCTCAGTGTTTCTGCCGCTCAGTGTTTCTGCCACTCAGTGTTTCTGCCGCTCAGTGTTTCTGCCGCTCAGTGTTTCTGCCACTCAGTGTTTCTGTCTCTCAGTGTTTCTGCCACTCAGTGTTTCTGCCACTCAGTGTTTCTGCCGCTCAGTGTTTCTGCCACTCAGTGTTTCTGCCACTCAGTGTTTCTGCCGCTCAGTGTTTCTGCCGCTCAGTGTTTCTGCCACTCAGTGTTTCTGCCTCTCAGTGTTTCTGCCCCTCAGTGTTTCTGCCTCTCAGTGTTTCTGCCACTCAGTGTTTCTGTCTCTCAGTGTTTCTGCCGCTCAGTGTTTCTGCCTCTCAGTGTTTCTGCCGCTCAGTGTTTCTGCCTCTCAGTGTTTCTGCCACTCAGTGTTTCTGCCTCTCAGTGTTTCTGCCGCTCAGTGTTTCTGCCTCTCAGTGTTTCTGCCTCTCAGTGTTTCTGCCACTCAGTGTTTCTGCCTCTCAGTGTTTCTGCCGCTCAGTGTTTCTGCCGCTCAGTGTTTCTGCCACTCAGTGTTTCTGCCGCTCAGTGTTTCTGCCACTCAGTGTTTCTGCCCCTCAGTGTTTCTGCCGCTATATATATGTACACAGATATACAGATGAAGCTCACCTGGAGTTTCTGCAGGTGTGTGTTCCAGGCCGTGGTGACAGCCGCTGTGTGTTCGGGGTGTGTGAGGTAGATATGCGCCTGCAGAGCGTGAGCCAGCGTGAGTCCGGCGCTGACGGCACACAGAACCTTCTCCGTGTGACTGAAGCAGAGCCGGGCCTGGAGCGCCGGCGGCCCGTCCAGCATCTGCATAGAGCATGGGGTCAGAGCGACCTGTCCCGCGCAGAACACAGCCTCCCGCACCTGACACACAGCAGTAAATACACATATATTTACATAGAAATGTATTCATTAATAAATACATAGTATATAACTTATTATTACACGTTTCTGTGGAATACTTGATTCTGATTGGTCAATCGTGTCTCCAGCGGTATGTTATTCCCAGATAACAACCGCTGAGAACAGGAACACAGGCTCATCCGGGTCACTGAAGTCAGCAGCGCTATACACTTGCCAGGAACGTTTTTTTCACGATTTTCTCAATGTCTAGATTTTTTTGCACCCCCAGATTTTCAAATAGTTGTATCTCTGCCAAATATTAACGAACCATACATCAATGGAAAGCTTAAAAAGTTACGCATGTGACCAGGGTCACGTATATGCATTATTTATGAACAAATATATAATAAATATGGATAAATTAATGAATACATATTAAAAATAAAAAAATAAATTAAATAAAAAAATATGAATAATGATATATGTTATATTATGTGTTTATTTTATTTTCAATGTCAGCATATTTTATGTTTATTGTAAGAAAATAATAAAATCACATAAATCAAGTTTTTAATTTGAAAAAAAGATGAATAGAAAATAAAGAGCTTGTACATGGTAATATTCAGTAAAAATGTGTACAATTTAAAATGCACTTAATATGTTATACATCTAATGAATATTCAGTAATATATCAGATGTGAACAAAACTTGATCTGAATAATGACACTATTGTCTTCTGTGTGAGTCTCATATGTGATGAAGTTTGCGGCACTGGTTTAGATCATCACTGTGAAGCTGCTTCAAACTGAATAAAGCGCTGTAGAAATAAAGCTTGATTGGTTTGCCTTTCTGACGCTCAACAAAACACTAACCATTACCAAAACTGAAAAAGTTTCCCGGCCGGTTATTATCCGCTGCTGATGGAAACGTCCATAAATCAGCCAGAGACTAACATCAAACGAGGTGCAATTCATTAACATTATTATAGCATCAGTGTTTGAACAGCAGAGCATCAATTAACGCTCCACACCTTCACTGTTTTTCTATCACCTCGAGTTCCCGTTTCACACCAGCGATGAAAGCTCGCGCAATCACTAATAACCAGGTGATAATTAGCTGAGAATTCTGCAGCTAAAAATACAGGAGCTGGTCAGATCCAGAGGTCAGATCCAGAGGTCAGATCCAGAGGTCAAACGCTGAAGATCTCCAGCACAGTCCCTGCGACACACAGCTTTACAGACAATTACACGAGCACACTCACTCTACACACACATCTCAGGAGTTTTGATGGGAAGAGAGAAAAGAATCAGTCTACATTTAATTTTTATTTTCTAGTCATTTAATATGTGCATTGAGTGTTCATTTGGGATCATTTAGTTTTTTGTTAATATTTTGCATTAGGTTTTTATATTTTATATTCTCCATCTCTATTATATATATATTTTTTTTTATATGTCAAGTTAAACAAAATGAAAATGAGATGTTTCAACTAGTGCAACGAGTAAGTACAGTTTAAATTGGTAACACTTTACAATAAGACCATTAGTTATTGCATAATCTAATATTATAACAGTGATCAATACATTTGCTACTTTGTTATTGTTAGTTAATAATACACAGCTGTTCATTGTTAGTTCATGTTAGTTCACAGTGCATTAATGTTAACAGATTGAAATTAGCATGAACAAAATATTCATAAATCCTGTAGAAGAGCCGTTCTTAGTTCATGTTAACTGATGAACCTTATTGTAAAGTGTTACCAATAATATTACCAGATACAACTTTTGATTTTAACTCTTAATTTTTAACTAATTTTATGGCCTCCAGAATATTTTGTTGTATGAATGTCTGAATATGCAATATATCAAAAGAAGGAACAGAGCATCTGCTTTTAAAGCTTCTAGCTTCATGCATTTTTTTCATAATTTTAATTAAAATAAAAGCAACATTTTGAGCAAAAAGCTGAGAAAGAGGGAAAGAGTAATAACATATTAGTAAATGCAGGAATGATCATGAACTAGATTATCATTCTATCAGTGTTATCAAGTATTACCTCAGTATCATGGCTAGTTCATGTTACCAAATGAAACCTTATTGTAAAGTGTTACAGTTTTTAACATCTTGTTTGATTTCAGCAAACGTTTATTCATTTATGTGTTTTAGTCCTACATCATGTGCATGTTAGTGTTAGTTTGGAATCATAAGTTTATTATAATTTTTTATATTTTCTTTTTATTTCAGTTTTAGTTCTAGTTATTTTAATACATCAAGTTAAACTGAAGGAAAATGAGATGTTTCAACTAGTAAATATAATGTAAATAGGTAACACTTTACCAATAAGGTCTCATTAGCTAATGTCCGGTAATGCATTGTAATGCAATGTTAGTTAGTAAATGAACGTAGAAGTATTATAAAGTATTATCACAGTCTCATGGTTAGATCATGTTAATAGCAAAGAAACCTTATTGTAAAAGTGTTACAGTTTTTAATAACGTGATTGATTTCCGCAAACGTTTATTTTATTTTTCAAGTTACGATGTTTGTTATGTTTTGTTGGAGACAAACTTCATGCACATATTCATTCTCAGGACTTTTCTTAGAAAGCGTGGACGATGTTCTTTGCCAGACGTGCTTGAGAAACGACAGATCAACCAAAAGCACTTTTGCTGCAGGGAGCGAATAGTCACATTCATTTCCATAATCATCTGCGTTTCTGGAGATTCCCGCCGCTGGGGTCACCCGTCAACTGTGATGAACCGTCCGCATCTGCCCGGACCGATGCACATCACCAGGACCGGAGCAAAGCCGGATCAATCAGCGCATCGTATACCGCGGCGACTCCCAAATCTACGGCGTTCCCAAACCGGGATTGGCGTTCCCGTTATGAGCCATCAAGAGCCATCAGACCTTCCCACACGATCCGGCACGCAGTCCGACATGCCGAGAGGATTTAGAAAGAAGCACTTCATATTTGTGGATTTGAATATCAAAAGCAAGACCTCTCGGCTATTATAATATTTCAAAATAAAAAACAGGTGCGGCGTGATCAATTATTAAGAGCCTGGCGCAGGTAACTCAGGATCGGGGAATACGATTTTACATAAAATTAACAGTTCAAAGAGATGAGTTCACACACCAATCAAACCTGTTAATTGACTGTCAATGGTGTGTCCCTGAATATACAACACAACTACATTATTCATCCGCGCCGCTGACAGGAAGACAGGCCAATTTGCATGGGCATCCAAAATCTGATCAACAACTACAACGCCACATGCAATTTTAATAGAGCCTTATTAATATTCATAGGGGTCAAACTATGGCACCGCGTTCATTTAACTCGCAGCAACCGACAAAGTGTTTCAGGAAAAGCAACTTTAAGGCTCGCGCGAGGAGCTTCCCAAAAGATTAATTTCTGGCGGAAACGAGCAGACGATGTCCTGCATGTTTATGAAGTCTCTGAGGTCCAGCATGGTGTGTGTGTGAGTGAGTGTGTGTGTGTGTGTGTGTTAGTGGAGGTGTCCTTAAAGATGTTATTCTGGCTCTGGGTAAATGACCTGTTATTGACGAACAGTCAGGACTCGGTGGCGCTGGTCAAGGACGCGGAGGAAAAGCACCATCAGGTATGCTAATGCTAATGCTAATGCACGCACATCTGACGCTTCATGCATAATTGATGCATGCGCTGAGGAACCGCGCTGATCCTGAGCCAGTTACATGTGTGTGCCGATCTGCTCCTTTAAACTTCACTGAACCGTTCTTTGTAATAGCTTAGATGTTTAGATGTAATAGCCTAAAACTAAAATACAAATGAATAAAAATATATTTAAAGAAGTGAAACCTCATAAAAAATGTCATAAACATTAAATTACTAAAACTTTAACGGAAAATAAGATATATATAAAACATACATACCTAAACCTAATTCAAAATATTAATAAAAGCTGTCAATAGTACTAAGATAACACTACTGATAAGATTATTTGAAGAATAGAAATTCAAAATAACAGCGTTTATTTGAAATATAATCTTTTGTAACATTATAAATGTCTTTACTGTCACTTTTGATCAATTTATTGCAGCCTTGCTGAATAAAAGTTTATTCATTAAAATAAATAGCATTCATCCTGAACTTTTGAACGGTGGTGTATGTACAGTATATCTTGTCCACAGAATGAATCTATTGACCAATCATGATCAGAGAGTCTTCAGAGTATATAGCATTATTACTAGCGCTGTAAAGATATGCGATATGAAACCGAAATCGCAACACTCAGATCCACGAACCTGTGTCGCGGTGTGAGAAGGCAGAATCGCCCCCAGGCCCTATTGTAACGATCTGATGCGCAAGTATCAACGCGAAACGCAAGTAATTTTGTGGGCGGATCCCGGCGCTGTTGCTATTATACCGTAACGTGAAATAAACCAATCAGAGCCTCCTCTCACATTCCCCTTAAGAGCCGGCACGCTTGTTCCACGGCGGATTGATATTGATTGACGCCAGGAGCGGTTCACAGCCGAGGAGACCGGGCGTTCTCGTCAGGGCCGTAAAACACAGAAGAAGTGACATTGGGGATGATGGAGAGAAACACACACATTAGCTTCGGTTTAAACAGGCGTATAATAATTTGGTAAATGTGTAATCTAGATTTATTTTTTCACATCTTCACGGACACAACAATAATTTCCCTCGTGTGTTAATATTTTTCCTTGTAAAAATGTATGATTTGCAAAAATGAAAACAGCTGCATCTGTTTAAATTAGAGAATCAAAGTGTGTGGTGTGTGTGTTGTTCACACGCTACATTATGGCCAAGCGTGCGCTCTTAAATAGGCATATGACTAACGCGCGGCGCCGCTGTCATTAGACTGGGTTTCTCCTGGTCAGCGGCGGAACTGTTTTTCTAAAACTGCAGAATATCACCAGGGAACGTTTGCGCCGGAACACACTCCTCTTTTCACTGAGGCCGCATTGTTACTCACCTCATATGTGGTGGAAAAACAAGGCAATTTTCTTAAAAATGTCCCGATACAGCAGATTATTACAGTATATTGCAGACCTAAATGGACAACTTAAAAAAGGGTTTTGATCTTAGGTAAAATACTTTATTTTTTCATGGTAAGGATGACATTTGCGTGGAATTGCCCTACATTATTATTACTGCACTGTGACTGACCTTTCACGGCATTGTTACTGCACTTTTACTACATAACTGCATCATTATTCCATTATTACTGCACTATTAATACGTTTTAATACATGCTTTATTACGGCACTATAACCATCTTACTACTGCATAATTACTGTATTATTACTGCACTATTACTACATTATTTGCTGCACTACTACAGTATTATTGCTGCACTGTTTCTATATTACAGCATGATAACTGTATTACTGCACTATTGTTGCATTATTACTGTATTACTTGTGCTATTGCTGCATTATTACTGTAATACTGTGCTATTGCTGCATTATTACTGTATTACTATGCTATTGCTGCATTATTACTCTATTACTGCGCTATTGCTGCATTATTACTGATTACTGCACTATTGCTGCATTATTACCTCTATTACTGCACTATTGCTGCATTATTACTGTATTACTGCACTATAGTTGCATTATTACTGTATTACTGCACTATTGCTGCATTATACTGATATTACTGCACTAATGCTGCATTATTACTGTATTACTGCACTATTGCTGCATTACTACTGTATTACTGCACTATTGCTGCATTATTTACTGTATTACTGCACTATTGCTGCATTATTACTGTATTACTGCACTATTGCTTGCATTATTACTGTATTACTGTGCTATTGCTGCATTATTACTCTATTACTGCGCTATTGCTGCATTATTACTGTATTACTGCACAATTGCTGCATTGTTACTGTATTACTGCACTATTGCTGCATTATTACTGTATTATTGCACTATTGCTGCATTATTACTGTATTAACTGCACTATTGCTGCATTATTACTGTATTAGTGCACTATTGCTGCATTATTACTGTATTACTGTGCTATTGCTGCATAATTACTCTATTCTGCGCTATTGCTGCATTATTACTGTATA
>JARPMJ010006254.1:0-54436 GCA_033366665.1 Phoxinus dragarum
CCTGTTGTGTTTAAGGCTATGCTCCAAGAGACTTTTTTGTAGGTATTGGGTCATTACATGTATGTACCGAATTTCGTACACATACGTGAAACGTAGCGGGAGGCGCACTCCGTTGAACCTTTATAGGTGGCGCTATCGAGCCATTTTACCCCGCCCAATTCTGAAACGCATATCAGATGTCAATTTTCGCCAGTTCTGACGCGTGTGCAAATTTTCGTGAGTTTTCGTGCATGTTTAGGCCCTCAAAAATGCGATTAAATGCGGAAAATAATAATAATAATAATAATAATAAACAGAGCAATTCCAATAGTGTCCTCGCACCATCGGTGCTCGGGCCCTAATAATAATAATAATAAACAGAGCAATTCCAATAGTGTCCTCGCACCATCGGTGCTCGGGCCCTAATAATAATAATAATAATTAAAGCTGCAAGCAGCGATGAAAGGGCCCTCGCACCCGTGCCACCGCCACCCGGTGGCTTTAGGAAGACAGAGCATGGTGGGCAATGTGCATTTAAGTAGGTAAAAATAGGAGGAGTATGTCAAAGTCAGTTACAAAAATGTCCTTGATTATGGGGATAATAGCATGCGTTATAACTCAGATAAGCGTTGCTAGCATGTTTTAGCATGTTTCTAGCATGTTTAGAACTCAATGGCATATTAAATAGGTCGCTAGTAATGCATCACAGTGTAAAACGTGTCACTTCCTGTCGACAGTAGGTGGCGCTATTACTTTAACTTAAAATTGTCATGTAGATGTGTTCAGGGCAGGACTCTTATCAAACGTGTGAAGTTTGGGGCAGATTGGACATTGGCTTCTTCAGTAACACCAACTTCCTGTTTCATTGCATTAGCGTGCTTTAGCACTTAGCTAAGAATTGCTAGCATGTTTTAACATGTTTCTAACATGTATATAACTCAATGGCATATTTAATATGTTGCTAGTACTGCATCACAGTGTTAAACATGTCACTTCCTGTTGCCAGTAGGTGGCGCTATTACTATAACTGAAAAGTGTCATGTAGATGTGTTCAGGACAGGACTCTTATCAAACGTGTAAAGTGTGGGAAAGATTGGACATTGCCTTCTTTAGTAACAACAACTTCCTCTTTCATTGCATTAGCATGCTTTAGCACTTAGCTAAGAATTGCTAGCATGTTTTAACAGGTTTCTAACATGTTTATAACTCAATGGCATATTTAATATGTTGCTAGTACAGCATCACAGTGTTAAACATGTCATTTGCTGTTGCCAGTAGGTGGCGCTATTACTATAACTGAATATTCTCATGTAAATGTGTTAAACATGAGAATATTCAACCGTGTGAAGTTTGGGGCCGATTAAACATCCAATGCCTGAGTTACAGCAAATTCCTATTTAATTGCATGAATAGCATGATTTAGCACCTAGCTAATGTTTGCTAGCATGTTTTAGCATGTTTCTAGTATGTTGTTAACATCTTTAACACTTGCTGGCACTTTTTTGTATGTTATTAGGAGTCCAAAAACAGTGTTAAACATGTCACTTCCTGTTGCCAGCAGGTGGCGCTATGACTGTAACTGAATTTGAGCATGGTCATGTGTTCAGGACAGAACGCTTATCAAACGTGTGAAGTTTGGGGCAGATTGGACATTCAATGCCTGAGTTACAGCAAATTCCTATTTAATTGCAGTAATAGCATGCTTTAGCACTTAGCTAATGTTTGCTAGCATGTTTTAGCATGTTTCTAGTATGTTGTTAACATGTTAAGCACTTGCTGGCAATTATTTATATGTTATTAGGAGTCCAAAACAGTGTTAAACATGTCACTTCCTGTTGCCAGCAGGTGGCGCTATACTGTAACTGAATTTGAGCATGGTCATGTGTTCAGGACAGAACGCTTATCAAACGTGTGAAGTTTGGGGCAGATTGGACATTCAATGCCTGAGTTACAGCAAATTCCTATTTAATTGCAGTAATAGCATGCTTTAGCACTTAGATAATGTTTGCTAGCATGTTTTAGCATGTTTCTAGTATGTTGTTAACATGTTAAGCACTTGCTGGCAATTTTTTATATGTTATTAGGAGTCCAAAACAGTGTTAAACATGTCACTTCCTGTTGCCAGCAGGTGGCGCTATGACTGTAACTGAATTTGAGCATGGTCATGTGTTCAGGACAGAACGCTTATCAAACGTGTGAAGTTTGGGGCAGATTGGACATTGTTTGCCTGAGTTACAGCAACTTCCTGTTTCATGGCGAAACATCAAAATTTGTCAGGCCGCCGAGGACACGCCCTTCGACGAAAACTCTAGATCTTCGCAATTTAACGTCACAAAGGCCTTAAGATTACACTCACCAAATTTGAAGATGATCAGATTAAAACTGTAGGAGGAGTTCGTTAAAGTACGAGGCCTGAAATGGCAAAAACTGCACAAAAATCAGAGAGGAAGTTCAAAATGGCTGACTTCCTGTTGTGTTTAAGGCTATACTCCAAGATACTTTTTTGTAGGTATTGGGTCATTACATGTATGTACCGAATTTCGTACACATACGTGAAACGTAGCGGGAGGCGCACTCCGTTGAACCTTTATAGGTGGCGCTATCGAGCCATTTTACCCCGCCCAATTCTGAAACGCATATCAGATGTCAATTTTCGCCAGTTCTGACGCGTGTGCAAATTTTCGTGAGTTTTCGTGCATGTTTAGGCCCTCAAAAATGCGATCAAATGCGGAAAATAATAATAATAATAATAATTAAAGCTGCAAGCAGCGATGAAAGGGCCCTCGCACCCGTGCCACCGCCACCCGGTGGCTTAAGGAAGACAGAGCATGGTGGACAATGTGCATTTAAGTAGGTAACAATAGGAGGAGTATGTCAAAGTCAGTTACAAAAATGTCCTTGATTATGGGGATAATAGCATGCGTTATAACTAAGATAAGTGTTGCTAGCATGTTTTAGCATGTTTCTAGCATGTTTAGAACTCAATGGCATATTAAATATGTCGCTAGTAATGCATCACAGTGTAAAACGTGTCACTTCCTGTCGACAGTAGGTGGCGCTATTACTTTAACTTAAAGTTGTCATGTAGATGTGTTCAGGGCAGGACTCTTATCAAACGTGTGAAGTTTGGGGCAGATTGGACATTGCCTTCTTCAGTAACACCAACTTCCTGTTTCATTGCATTAGCATGCTTTAGCACTTAGCTAAGAATTGCTAGCATGTTTTAACATGTTTCTAACATGTATATAACTCAATGGCATATTTAATATGTTGCTAGTACTGCATCACAGTGTTAAACATGTCACTTCCTGTTGCCAGTAGGTGGCGCTATTACTATAACTGAAAAGTGTCATGTAGATGTGTTCAGGACAGGTCTCTTATCAAACGTGTGAAGTTTGGGGCAGATTGGACATTGCCTTCTTTAGTAACAACAACTTCCTCTTTCATTGCATTAGCATGCTTTAGCACTTAGCTAAGAATTGCTAGCATGTTTTAACAGGTTTCTAACATGTTTATAACTCAATGGCATATTTAATATGTTGCTAGTACAGCATCACAGTGTTAAACATGTAATTTCCTGTTGCCAGTAGGTGGCGCTATTACTATAACTGAATATTCTCATGTAAATGTGTTAAACATGAGAATATTCAAACGTGTGAAGTTTGGGGCAGATTAAACATCTAATGCCTGAGTTACAGCAAATTCCTATTTAATTGCATTAATAGCATGATTTAGCACCTAGCTAATGTTTGCTAGCATTTTTTAGCATGTTTCTAGTATGTTGTTAACATGTTTAACACTTGCTGGCACTTTTTTGTATGTTATTAGGAGTCCAAAACAGTGTTAAACATGTCACTTCCTGTTGCCAGCAGGTGGCGCTATGACTGTAACTGAATTTGAGCATGGTCATGTGTTCAGGACAGAACGCTTATCAAACGTGTGAAGTTTGGGGCAGATTGGACATTCAATGCCTGAGTTACAGCAAATTCCTATTTAATTGCAGTAATAGCATGCTTTAGCACTTAGCTAATGTTTGCTAGCATGTTTTAGCATGTTTCCCGTATGTTGTTAACATGTTTAACACTTGCTGGCAATTTTTTATATGTTATTAGGAGTCCAAAACAGTGTAAAACATGTCACTTCCTGTTGCCAGCAGGTGGCGCTATGACTGTAACTGAATTTGAGCATGGTCATGTGTTCAGGACAGAACGCTTATCAAACGTGTGAAGTTTGGGGCAGATTGGACATTGTTTGCCTGAGTTACAGCAACTTCCTGTTTCATGGCGAAACATCAAAATTTGTCAGGCCGCCGAGGACACGCCCTTCGACGAAAACTCTAGATCTTCGCAATTTAACGTCGCAAAGGCCTTAAGATTACACTCACCAAATTTGAAGATGATCAGATTAAAACTGTAGGAGGAGTTCGTTAAAGTACGAGGCCTGAAAATGGCAAAAACTGCACAAAAATCAGAGAGGAAGTTCAAAAAGGCTGACTTCCTGTTGTGTTTAAGGCTATGCTCCAAGAGACTTTTTTGTAGGTATTGGGTCATTACATGTATGTACCGAATTTCGTACACATACGTGAAACGTAGCGGGAGGCGCACTCCGTTGAACCTTTATAGGTGGCGCTATCGAGCCATTTTACCCCCGCCCAATTCTGAAACGCATATCAGATGTCAATTTTCGCCAGTTCTGACGCGTGTGCAAATTTTCGTGAGTTTTCGTGCATGTTTAGGCCCTCAAAAATGCGATTGAATGCGGAAAATAATAATAATAATAATAACAAGCAGCGATGAAAGGGCCCTCGCACCCGTGCCACCGCCACCCGGTGGCTTTAGGAAGACAGAGCATGGTGGGCAATGTGCATTTAAGTAGGTAACAATAGGAGGAGTATGTCAAAGTCAGTTACAAAAATGTCCTTGATTATGGGGATAATAGCATGCGTTATAACTAAGATAAGTGTTGCTAGCATGTTTTAGCATGTTTCTAGCATGTTTAGAACTCAATGGCATATTAAATATGTCGCTAGTAATGCATCACAGTGTAAAACGTGTCACTTCCTGTCGACAGTAGGTGGCGCTATTACTTTAACTTAAAGTTGTCATGTAGATGTGTTCAGGGCAGGACTCTTATCAAACGTGTGAAGTTTGGGGCAGATTGGACATTGCCTTCTTCAGTAACACCAACTTCCTGTTTCATTGCATTAGCATGCTTTAGCACTTAGCTAAGAATTGCTAGCATGTTTTAAACATGTTTCTAACATGTATATAACTCAATGGCATATTTAATATGTTGCTAGTACTGCATCACAGTGTTAAACATGTCACTTCCTGTTGCCAGTAGGTGGCGCTATTACTATAACTGAAAAGTGTCATGTAGATGTGTTCAGGACAGGACTCTTATCAAACGTGTGAGGTTTGGGGCAGATTGGACATTGCCTTCTTTAGTAACAACAACTTCCTCTTTCATTGCATTAGCATGCTTTAGCACTTAGCTAAGAATTGCTAGCATGTTTTAACAGGTTTCTAACATGTTTATAACTCAATGGCATATTTAATATGTTGCTAGTACAGCATCACAGTGTTAAACATGTAATTTCCTGTTGCCAGTAGGTGGCGCTATTACTATAACTGAATATTCTCATGTAAATGTGTTAAACATGAGAATATTCAAACGTGTGAAGTTTGGGGCAGATTAAACATCTAATGCCTGAGTTACAGCAAATTCCTATTTAATTGCATTAATAGCATGATTTAGCACCTAGCTAATGTTTGCTAGCATGTTTTAGCATGTTTCTAGTATGTTGTTAACATGTTTAACACTTGCTGGCACTTTTTTGTATGTTATTAGGAGTCCAAAACAGTGTTAAACATGTCACTTCCTGTTGCCAGCAGGTGGCGCTATGACTGTAACTGAATTTGAGCATGGTCATGTGTTCAGGACAGAACGCTTATCAACGTGTGAAGTTTGGGGCAGATTGGACATTCAATGCCTGAGTTACAGCAAATTCCTATTTAATTGCAGTAATAGCATGCTTTAGCACTTAGCTAATGTTTGCTAGCATGTTTTAGCATGTTTCCCGTATGTTGTTAACATGTTAAGCACTTGCTGGCAATTTTTTATATGTTATTAGGAGTCCAAAACAGTGTAAAACATGTCACTTCCTGTTGCCAGCAGGTGGCGCTATGACTGTAACTGAATTTGAGCATGGTCATGTGTTCAGGACAGAACGCTTATCAAACGTGTGAAGTTTGGGGCAGATTGGACATTGTTTGCCTGAGTTACAGCAACTTCCTGTTTCATGGCGAAACATCAAAATTTGTCAGGCCGCCGAGGACACGCCCTTCGACGAAAAACTCTAGATCTTCGCAATTTAACGTCGCAAAGGCCTTAAGATTACACTCACCAAATTTGAAGATGATCAGATTAAAACTGTAGGAGGAGTTCGTTAAAGTACGAGGCCTGAAAATGGCAAAAACTGCACAAAAATCAGAGAGGAAGTTCAAAATGGCTGACTTCCTGTTGTGTTTAAGGCTATGCTCCAAGAGACTTTTTTGTAGGTATTGGGTCATTACATGTATGTACCGAATTTCGTACACATACGTGAAACGTAGCGGGAGGCGCACTCCGTTGAACCTTTATAGGTGGCGCTATCGAGCCATTTTACCCCGCCCAATTCTGAAACGCATATCAGATGTCAATTTTCACCAGTTCTGACGCGTGTGCAAATTTTCGTGAGTTTTCGTGCATGTTTAGGCCCTCAAAAATGCGATCAAATGCGGAAAATAATAATAATAATAATAATAATAATAAACAGAGCAATTCAATAGTGTCCTCGCACCATCGGTGCTCGGGCCCTAATAATAATAAACAGAGCAATTCCAATAGTGTCCTCGCACCATCGGTGCTCGGGCCCTAATAATAAACAGAGCAATTCCAATAGTGTCCTCGCACCATCGGTGCTCGGGCCCTAATAATAATAATAATAATAATAAACAGAGCAATTCCAATAGTGTCCTCGCACCATCGGTGCTCGGGCCCTAATAATAATAATAAACAGAGCAATTCCAATAGTGTCCTCGCACCATCGGTGCTCGGGCCCTAATAAACAGAGCAATTCCAATAGTGTCCTCGCACCATCGGTGCTCGGGCCCTAATAAACAGAGCAATTCCAATAGTGTCCTCGCACCATCGGTGCTCGGGCCCTAATAATAAACAGAGCAATTCCAATAGTGTCCTCGCACCATCGGTGCTCGGGCCCTAATAATGGGAATTTGTAGACGGCAAAGCCTTCTGACTGTATCGCTGCGCTCAGTGTTTCTCCTGTTCGTCAGCGCCGCTTCATCTGCCTTTAAACTGGTTTAAATCACCGAGACATTTGTGTTCTTCGCTGAATTAAAGCGCTTCTCACTGGATCTCGTGACTGAGACCGATCAGAGTAAACGCATTAGCTCTAGTGAGCTCGCGCTGCGCTGCTGTTTGGACTTTGAGCCGAGCGGATATATGGTCCGTGTGGCGCGCGGTTCAAATTAGTTTTTTCCGTTCCGCTTTTGCCGCATTTAACATTATGCTGCCAGCGCATTTTCGGGGGGGAAAAGGCAATGGTAGAACCAATGAATGAACGAGCATATCAATTTAAGACGTGGCTAAATGTAATTTATGACCTTGTACGGAAAATCCGGACGTTTTTATGACCTTTTATGGCCTAAAATAAGTATTATTTTTTTACTTTTTATGACTCCGCGGAAACCCTGGCACACGCACTAGCACACACACGCAAGGTCTCTCGCTCCCTTTCTCTGCTGTGCGCGCGCTACACATGCACGCTCTTGCTCGCTCGATCTAGATTCCGGCAGATTTTAAGTAATTTGCGGGCAATTCTGAAATTATCGTACCATTATGGGATTTTTTTCATTATTGATCGTACATCGTACAGAGGTCAAAATTATCGTATTTATAGGCAGAAATGACATGCATTGTGAACGTCAGACTTATAATCATTTTCGTTCCATCTCGTCTCGTCAACGAAAACTAGAAAAGGTCTCGTCATGTTTTAGTCACCTTAGAGCCATAAGCTAGTCATTGTAACGCAGTGGCGGGCCGTGTATTTCACACATAGGCCTTCAGTGATGTCCAACCTGAATTAATAACGAAAAACAGTGAAATTCCTGTTTTTATTTTGCACCGGCAGTTATAGGGTTAATGCGGTGAGTTCGGGAAAGGCTGGGTAGAGAGAAACGAGCGAGTGCGTTCGGCTTTAAAGTGTAGGCTACAGTGGTTCTTGCGTTCTGATTATAAATTCAGAAAAGGAAACTCCCTTGTCTTTCAATGGTTACAATAGTAATAATGTTTGAAAAAAGAAGTTGCTTCGATCATAAATTTACAAGAAAGATTAGGAAGAAATTATTATGCACGGACTAAAACGGGGGCAAAAAATGCATTATAGGCTACTCACCAAAACTACTGCCTATTTTTTAATACAAAATCCATTCTAATTTCTTTCCTCAAAAAGACTTAAATTACTTGGATGTACAGGTTGTCTGTGCGTTTCAGTCCCAACAACCTTTTCTATTGCCATCGAGGCTATAAAGTGCTGAAAGTCGAGTCTGTCCCGTCGTATTTCTGGCATAGTTTTAATTGGCTTTAGTGCTGCTCGACAGAAGCAGTAAACCGGGAAAACACCGCAAAATATGATGATGTGTAACGTTACAGCCGACACAAGCTCTCACACAGATTTTTGAACGATATCAATGAGATCAGCGCGACTTTTGGCTTCAAAATCAGTCCTGGCATAACTTTACATTACAGTCTGCTCTGTTTTTACCCGGACAGATCGAGAGATCCGTGACTCTGCGTAAGCTGAATAAAGCTGAATAAGGGATTTTTTTCCGGTAGGTTTGAACCTGCTGGTGGTCGAGGAAGGAAAGAAACATTAATTTGTGGGTTGAAAAAACTATTAAATCTACAGGAATATATTTTAGTTTACACAGTTCGCTACTGATGCAGTTAGGTATCTCTGACTACCAGTAATAATAGTACACGCTCTGACCATCCAATCAAAGGGCGTGAAAATGCTTACGTTATTGTATGCCTGCTAGATGGCCCCGGTGCATTCAACTCGAAATCTGATTGGCTTATTAAATCTGACTGATTATCTGATTGGTTAAAGCAACAGTTTCATTGCCATTCATTTTAAGCTACAGGCGCCCGCACTATCGATTCTGAAGGCCTCGAAGCAGATATATTTGACCCTGGCAACACATGATGGCTGAGATATGATTGGATAAAAGCGCTAAAATAAACATACACTACTGGAAGCAGCGCAACCAAGAGAAAAGCTATGACATTACGAGAATGGACTATTGGGAATCATGTAATACTCATTCATAAAATATATATATTAAAGTTCAAGTCAGTGATTCTGATAATGTTTAGGCCAGCAGAGAAGGCCTTGCTGGCCCTGACGGCCCACCACTGTTGTAACGTTATCGTCAAAAAAAAAAAGGTGCGTCAACGAAATAATTGCGTTATCGTCATCGTTGACGAAAACAACATTGGAGAGAACAAACACACATGCAAACACAAAACAACACCATTACTAACTTGTTCTTTGTGCTAAATGCTGAATCGAGCATAGTTTGAGTCAGTACAAATGAGGAGTTCTTTGATGTGGTGGGTTGTGACAATCTGGAAGGTGATAAGGATGGCCGTTACTTCTGCATATTGTGATAAGGGAGGGCCCAATCGGAACTGGATCAATGACAACCTGGCTTCCTGAGTCCTGACTTTCTTCCAAAACACCAATGCTTTCAGAAATAAATTTTATTCAAAATTAAAAAAGCCAATATGCAAACATTATATTGATTGACTTTGGAGCCTTCAATGGCCATCAAAATGTATGTAACCCTGTTTGTTTCATTCAGAAAAGATGGCACACTACATTTTGCATACATACATTCTTTACACTATACTCCAAACCAGAGATGTAAACAACTTAAAATGTCTCATGCAAACAAAACAAAAGAGTTTGTCAAGCATATAAAAATAATAAGGGTGGATATGACCGACATCTTCATTCTGAAAGGAAATTCCAACACAAAACTCATTCATTACTGAACATTCTAATAATAACATAACAGGTCTGATCAACACCAAGCATAACAGAAACATTTTACAATTTATTGGCAAGGTAATTTAAAATAGCTTTTACATTTTTTTTTTTGTTGTTGAAGGAATTATTGATCATACTGTTAGTCATCAAAGCGGATGTGCTTGCTAGCTTCCTTGGTCCGAGCAATGATGATTTTCTCAGCTTTAGAAATGAGCTGTGAAATACAACAAATATTATGTGATGCTGATGAAAGAAGACAGTAATTTCATTTTTTAACAACCCTCTGGGGACCAAAAACGCGCCGGCACGTTTTCCTCGTTTTTTTTCACATAGCAGCAAAATGGACTTAAAATACTCCCGTCATTTTTTGTCATACAGGCTTAAGAAATATGAAAAAATAAAATCTTAAATGTCTTCTTATTTATGGGTTCACTTAAAATCGAAATAAAACATTGTGCTTTTGTAAAATAAAGTAAACAGTGCTTTCTGCTTCTCCGTCTCCGTGAACTTTTTTTCTAGTGCACGTCTCTAAACTTAAACAAAACTCAGCGAATACTATTCACTCAGACATGAGCTATATATCTCTATAATCATATAAGTGTGTAGTTAGGGGCCAAGCACTGAAGGTGCGGGCACCTATTGTATCTGTTCCCGTTCTTATTCTTCTTTTTCTTTTTCTTCCGACTGGGCGTCTATGGCAGCCTATAGAACCGTTTGCGGGAAACTTATACAAATTGGCACAGTGATAGAGGACAGCCTGAACTATTACCATAGCAAATTTGGAGTCTCCAACTCATTCCCTCTAGCGCCACCAGCTGTCCAAAGTTTCAATCATGTTTATGCTAATAACTTTTGAACCACAAGGGCTAGAAACAAAATTCTTTTTTCCTCTGATTCCTGAGCTCATGACGATTCGACTGACGTCATTTTCCGTCATAATAGTTTTCCCCGCCATTTTGAATTTTCCGAAAAACCTACTTTTTCTAACTCCTCCTAGGCCGTTGCTCCGAATTTCACCAAAATTGAACCAGATCATCTCCAGACCATGACGACAAAAAGTTATTAAAAGCTTTTTGATAAACCCAATCGTTATCAAATAACTCGCAAACAAATTTTACGTAGCGCTTGCGAAAACAGACGTAAGGCTGTATCTCCGCAACGCTTTATCGAATTCAGACCAAACTTGGTACATGTCATCATAAGCATGACCTGAGGCTACATGCAGTGTTTCGGTGCAGCGCCACCAACTGGTCCAGAAATATGAAAAAAAAATATTTTGGCTTATAACTTCTGAACGGTTTGTCCAAGAATCCTAAACGTGGTCTCGTTAGATTCAGGGCGTCATGCCGAGTCGATTGATATCCAATTTTTCCAGATCGGCCATTTTGTCTGTCGGCCATTTTGAATTATGTGCTAAAATGCTGTATTTTTTGAACGCATGAACGAATTTTTACGAAACTCGGTATGAGTCATCAGTACAATGCCCTGAAGGAGCCTGAGAAGTTTCGAAACAGCGCCACCTAGTGGATAATTTTTTTTTCAAATGCTTATAACTTTGGGTGTGGTTGACTTATTCTCACGGGATTCATCTCCTTATACTCCCGAATCGTTGCCGAGTCCAACGATACCAGACTTACCAGGTTTCGTCATATGGTTTGTGCAGCGTTGTAATTTAGCGCTTAAAAAACATTTGGCGATATCTTCGAAACCGCTAGTCCGATCGAGACGAAACCACCGTCAGAAGTTTGGAAACATAGGTCGATAGTCATACGCCAATGCCCAAATCTCAAAATATTGATCGTAAGGGGTAGTAAAATTCAATCAAAGTCACGTGTCAGTCGTTTTTGACGTGTTTTTTTCACATAAATGTCTATAACGTTGAATCTAATTGAGATATTTTCACCAAAATTGACACACAGATGCATGGGCTCAGTCTAAGGACACACAAAAAAAACTGTGGGATTGAGCCTCTTGGTGGCGCTAAAACTAAACAAAACATGAAATTCCCATTGACTTCAATGCAGTTTAGTGATGTAAAATGCTATACTTAACGAATGCATTGCTGTAACATTATGAAACTCAGTATGTGCCATCAACACCATGTCCTGAAAGTACTCAACAGATTTAAAGACAGCGCCACCTTTTGGTCAAAAGTTGTAACAAATTTTCACGAAATGCTAATAACTTTTGAATAAATTAGCCTATAGTAATGACTGATCTCAATAGATTCCTTGGATTATGCTGAAAACATAGATACCAATTTTGCCATAGTCAGTCAAACTTCCTGTCCACCATCTTTATTTTCTTTTTAAACCTACTTTTTCGAACTCCTCCTAGACCAAACGTCCGATTTTCACCAAAATCAGATCGTGTCATCTCCAGACCGTGCCGAGTAAAAGTTATGGATTTCGTGTCGATAGACAAAACCGTTTTTGTATACCGCAGTGGCAAAGTTGAGGCATGATGCCAAAATTACTATTCAGGCTTTATATCTGCAATGCCTTGACATATTGACACCAAACTTTGTATGTGTCATTGTCACTTCACTCTGACCACATCACATCAGTTTCGTAACTGCGCCACCTATTGGTCGAAAGTGATAATCATATTTTTAGTTAATGTATGTGATTTTTCAACCATTTTGCCAAAATTCATCTTTAAATGTCTTCAATTGCTCCTTGCTGCAGTTGGTCTCACACTCCCAGCCACTTTGGCATGTCTCGTCGTCTGCTTTTGCGCTTGGCCCCGTGATGGCTGCTTGCAGCTATATTTTTCAATGATCTCATTCAAAACTAAAACAAATATTCTCTGTTTATGCAATCTATATAAAAAGAGCGAGAGATCAGCCGTTCTCATTATGGTTCTGGCAAGCTCATTACTCTGCTAATGTGACACGCCCATGGAGAGCGCGCGCTAATCAAACGCAGATCTGAAGCAACACATTTTACCTCAAATTTGACCTCAAACGTGCTGGAGTAGCCTAACAACGGATCCAGCTGCAGATGATCAGTGAGTACTTTGTTCTAATCGCAATATGAAATGGTGTCTGTAAACCGCAAAAGACTGTTTAAATTTAAATCGCATTTCTGTGTTTGAATGAATGAACGTATGAACATATGCATGTTGTTGTTTACTACAGCTCGCGCGTGTCTGTGTGTGAATGAAACTATCTATATTGCCTACTGAGATGAAAAAATCGACTGAATGCATTGAAATAAAATGTCTTTGTATAAGCAACATATTAAACTGCAAATTAACATTTACGCCCTAATATATATTATAAAAGACGATATGTTACAGACGAAATATGAAAGACAACATTTCGTTTTGGATAGATTATAAAGTGTTTACTGCCACATCAAAACCTAATTTACAAGGTGCAAACAAAATCTTAAAAGGTCAATTTAAGCCTTCTCTTTAAATTATTTTTGTGTTTTATTAGTGACAAATTTGGTGAGAGGATAGCCTACATCCAAAACTTTCTGAAAATACGAATGAGAATTAACTGCACAATTACTATTACTAATGTTTATCTTGGATATTATACAATTTGCAAGCATACACAGTTTGTGAAAAAATACACTTTTTTTCAAGATGTTTCCAACTCTGAACCAATTCTGTAGTATATATATATATATATATATATATATATATATATATATATGTATGTATATATGTGTGTGTGTGTGTTGTCTTTGCATTCTTTCTTGTGGCTCAGTGACACCTGAATGAAATGCTCATTAGTATGCAGCATTAGCAGGTCTTTGTCTTCTCTCAGGTGTGAATTAGGCCCACCTGCATATTGCCTTTCCAAACAAAAAGTGTCTTACAAAATTTCAATCAATCTATTGTTTAATGTGAACGATTAGCCCGGATGATTTTCAGATCATTTTGAAGTAAAAACTCTAGCCGACAACATCCATTAGTCAAAAGTATTGTGGGAATATGTGAAGTTGGTCGTTTGTGGTCTTATATCAGAAAATTTAAGTTTGAGTTTTTTGAATAACCACGCATAAATAATATTATCTCAAAAATGCAAACATGTACATACATGTTGCTCACATATTATGATAGCCATGTTCGTGCTAAATATAGTGTAATTACACCTTTACCATTAATATGTTTATAAGCAACTGAAAAAAATACAAATATCAGGTCATGTCAAAACATCTCAAGGACCCCAAAAACACCTTGGTCCCCAGAGGGTTAAAATCCATTTAGCTCCGAGTGCCTTTATTTTTACTGTAAAATGCTGTAGTAGTAGTAGTTGTTTGTTACCTTTTCTGTTCCACGCTTTTTTTCTCTAGGGACTGTTCAGCTTTGCTTGTCGGTCCACCAAAATCTTCTGCCAATACCTCTGCTCATGATCACCTTTTTATCCATCAATAAAGAATTTATTATTACCTCATATTTAAAAATGATAGTTTTAACCTAAAATACATTTAAAGAAAATAATACTTCTAACCTGAGAGAAGTTCAAGGTTCCAGTTGTATTTTTTCTGAAATTCTGATTGGGCTGTGATGACTGTCTGTGCATCTTCAGGGCTCTTGAAGCGAACATGACCCTCCGCATCTCCATCAAGAATGTCAACATAAGCCACAGCAGACAGCTCAGACAGCAAATCCTGCACATATGAAAATAAACAACTCTTAAAAATGACATTACTTGGTCCCTGTCGAGTTCGATTCTCATTTCTCATAGAAATACTGAAGTCCTATTGAATGGCGCAAATAGCCAAAATGGTGTTCAAGAGCGTGAACTGGAGGCAGGTCTTCCCGCTATATAGAGAGACTAGGGCTGCAACTAACGATTATTTTAATAATCGATTAATCTGTCGATAATTTTTTTCGATTAATCGCATAAAAATATAAATAAAGAAGCATTCATTTTCAACCCTTTATTCAAAAACAGAACTGACAGTGCAAATTCACAGTGCAAAAAAATCTTCAGAAAGTGCACAAACAGGTTGCTCCTTGAACATCCCTGAGCTGTTAAAGTATTTATTTTTTTTATTGACTAACACAAAAAACATACGCATGTGCTTTACATCTGCCAAATATATAGGACTTTTTTTTTAAATAAAGTGCATATACACAAAAATATGTATATTTTTGTTTAAGGGACCTGAGCTGTCAGAACAATCAATTATTTTTTTTTAAATAAAGAAAAATACAAATCAGAAAACTTAACAGGATTTGTTTAAACGTCAGAACTTGTTCTCCACACTACACTCACAGACGCACACACTCACAAAAAAAATACAATGGATTGACCACCTCGTATGGTGTGTATTTTGTAGCTCATCCTTTCCGAGCATATAGTGAAGTTTCTCTGAGTCATTTAGACTTAGAGTAAAGAATGAATAATTCAGTGCTGCTCGGAAGAGACTCGGTCTCTATCGCGCGCTCTCAGATGCACTCGGTCTCTCTCGCGCGCAGACACACTCACGCGCAAACACACTCTATATCGCGCGCTCTCGGACACACTCGGTCTCTCTTGCGCGTGCAGACACACTCGCGCGCAAACACACGTCAAGCGCAGTGTCGCTCGCGGAGTTCGCTTCGCTTTTGTCCAGTCCGGTGCCTCATAGCTCTGCGCTCAACAATTTTTTTACATTTTTTTTTTTTACATCTCCGCGTCGCGCGACAACGAATCGATAATGAAATTCGTTGCCAACTATTTTGATAATCGATTTTTATCGATTCGTTGTTGCAGCCCTAAGAGAGACACTGAACAGTCATTGCCTAAGAAACGTTCTCCTTCAGAAAGCTGTCTTCAAGAAGCCATTTTCACATCCAGCATGAGGTAGTGGTCAAGGCGGACGCAACAAAATAATAATATTTTTTAAGAGCACTGATCTGAGTTCTGCCACAGCACCACAAGCAAACAAATTATCTTAAAGTTTTTTTTTTTTTTTTTAGCTAATGGAAGAAGACAAAGTATAATAGAAAAATAAACTGTAAAGGAAGCTATGGCTTTAAGAGAGGCCAAGGCCAGAATAACAAACAAAAAGCAATCTGACTGGGGAATTTAAACTTCAGACTAAACTACCAAAGAAAAGAAAAATAATAACAGATTCGTACCAGATCTCCCTTCCTGGTCCCAAAATAGGAGAAAACCATCCAATAAGGTAACTCATAAACTAGAAACAACAATAAAACAAACAAAAAAAACAGATAAAAAGGTAAATAAAAGTAACCTCCACACTTAAACTAAGAAGGGTAAATGTTGGAGACACTTAAAAAAATACAATAAATGATTAAATACTACAGAGTAGAAAGTTAAGAAACAGAGGGAGAAACACAGAAAAAGCACAAAAACACATTAAAAGAACACACACAGCTCATCTAATGCATCGGTTCCCATCGGTTATTGACTTTCCATTGACTTAACATTGAAATCACTCGCGCCTGATGCGCTATTCGCATCCGGTGTGAACGCACCATTACAGTTTCACACACATCCATTTTCTCACGCACAGAAAAATCGCTAAGCAAAGAGGACACGGAGACCGACAGACAAGACAGAGCAGGTTACTTATTATATAAAAAGTCTCAGCTCTCAGATTCTGTCAATTTTACTACGAAAAAAAAAAAAAAAAAATCCACTTGTAAATGTGACGTGACATCCTATAGCGCATCAGTTCAAGCGACACGTGAACCGATCATCTCTACTACTAGTGAATAAACACGAATGAACAATGTTGAGAGATACACTGTAAAATATTTCCAGGATTTCACAACATATAACTGTAATATTTCACAATAAATTGCAGTATTACCAATTCACAGGCTTTTACTGTGATATTTCACAATATAATACCGTATTTAGACTTTTATTGTGAAAATAATAATAATAAGGCGGGACTATTACAAGAAACTACTGTGAATTCTGTCTTTTTCGCGCTGCAACTGCGTCATCTGAGCTCTCATCTCCTCCGTGCTCTCACTCGATGGATTCAGCGGCCGGTAAGTGTTTAAAATATCAAACTTTGTCATTTTGGTGGCTGTTTTTTTATATGATAGTGCATGTTATTTAAAAGTATGAACCAAATTAGCGTTTGTTGTAGGTGCTGTTGTCATGTTTTTGTAACTTAGCCGAAGCAGACTCGCGTCTAGGTTTGAGCGCGCAAATTTGAATGAACAGACGTTGGTTGTAGTGTTAACGTTAATTGTACCGTATTAAGTTAGTAAGGTTAACTGTGAGACACGTTAGCTAAAGTTACATCGTTGAAATTTTTACTTTTGCTTAATGCTTTTCTTAGTTTCTCTAACAGCGTTCTCTTTTCCCACAGCATTTTTCTATGGTGACCAGCGGGAAATAAAGTTATAAGGTAAGCTGTGGCCTTATATGTGGGTATGACAGTTATTATCAACTAGATCAATTATAGTGTTGTGAATTTGGGCAAATAAATGCTGAAATACAGTTCAAATTTCATAAATTCATCTCAAATTAGTAACATTAGCTTTTACAATATGGGTAACTTAAACTTTTTGTCTTTCTTATCTTTTGTAGATAGTGGAAGGAATCCATACTATGCAGATGCCAGCTGCAAGGGAAGGAGAGAGACGCAACTCTTTTCCCACCTTTGTCTTTTTCTTCCCTAATTCTCTTTTCACCTCCTATGTTGTGAAGTACCATTATCACATAGTAGACACATGCACACACATATTGACACACATTCCTGTTACCCAGTGTTCATTCCTGTTATTAAATTGTATTTTTCAAGTACCATTATCACATATTAAACGCATGCACGCACACACATTCATGTTGCCCAGTGTTCATTCCTGTTACCCAGTATTTATTCCTGTTATTAAATTGTATTTTTCTTCTACAAAATAAAAGTTAAAACCACTGTTTTTATCAGTTTTGTTGTTTGGTCCATATTTTTTGCTAAATCTACTTCCTACTTCCTGCTCAGCTACTGTTCGGAGTCGGACGCTCTTGCTTACTGCTCCGCGCTTTGCTCTATCGCTTTTATATTTTTATATTTTATCTTCTTTTATCAACTAATTTTAACCTCAGCAATCAGCACAGTGCTCAAACTCTTGGATTACTACAAAAAAGCTGAATTATTTTATTCGACCAGCCTCCCACTGAAAGCTTACATTCCGGGGAAGAGAAAACACAACTGCATAAGGATAAGAGAAAATGCCTCTTCTGGAATCTACTTGCTGCAGTAACTGCCACAGACTTTTACAAAGGATTGCAGTTCTTGAAACAAAGTTATTTGAGGGACTACCAAACCAGACGGAACACACAACAGAGCTCCGTCATGGACGCCCTCAGCATACAGCAGGTGAGCCCCATGAATCTACTGCTCCTCCACAGGCCATACTTAGTGTAGAGAAACAAACCGATCGACTTACAAATCGATGGCACACACAGGGAGCGAGACCCAAAGGCACTCGAGACATCAGATTGTCACGAGTATCACATATTGCCGCAATAGCATCCTCTACCCCAGATACGGCTCTGACAAGGATTGCAAACACTGGTCTCCTACCACCGCCTATACATCTTGAGAACAGATTTGAAGTATTAATGAATGTAAATGAGGAATCTCCAAACGTGATGAATGTGATCGAACACAGACTGGATAAGCCAGTAGCTAACACTGATGCTAACTTGCGCTCAAGGTCGAGCAGACAGCGGCACTCAGGTCAGAGCGCAGCCGAGCCCCAGGACTCTGATAGTAGGTGACTCCATAATCAAATACATTAGTAGCAGGGATACAGCTACATGCTGCCTTCCACAAGCAACAACTTCTGATGTAAACAGGGAACTTGAGAACATTCTGATGAAACATAAGACTGCAAATCGACTCATCATTCATGTGGGGAAAAATTATATTCATAAAGAGCAGTCAGAACTCCTTAAGAAGGATTTCAATGAACTTTTTGAAACACTTAAAAGACTGAAAGTACAAACATTCATCAGTGGACCACTACCAGCAAAGAGGAACAAACAGGTTTTCACGGTTGCTTGGGCTTAATACATGGCTCCAAAAAGAGTCAGATTTCTTGACAGGCTGGAAAACTGGGTGGGGCTTTCTGGGATAGTCCTAAAATGGTTCAGGTCATACTTAGAAGCGAGAGGTTATTATGCGAGTATAGGAGACCATAAGTCTGAGTGGACATCCATGACATGCGGAGTTCCTCAAGGCTCAATTCTTGCGCCACTCCTATTCAACCTGTACATGCTTCCAATGAGCCAAATAATGAGAAAGAACCAAATCTCTTACCACAGCTATGCAGACGACACACAGATCTACTTAGCCCTATCGCCTAACGATTACAGCCCCATTGACTCCCTGTTCCAATGCATTGATGAAGTAAACAGCTGGATGTGCCAAAACTTTCTTCAGTTAAACAAAGACAAAACTGAAGTCATTGCGTTTGGAAACAAAGGATGAAGTTCTCAAGGTGAACCTTCAAGACCTTAGCTTCAGTAGTCATGTCAAATCAATAACTAAATCGGCATACTATCATCTGAAAAATATTGCAAGAAGTAGATGCTTTGTTTCCAGTCAGGACTTAGAAAAACTTGTGCATGCTTTCATCACCAGCAGGGTGGATTACTGTAATGGACTCCTTACTGGCCTTCCCAAAAAGACCATAAGACAGTTGCAGCTCGTACAGAACGCTGCTGCCAGGATCCTGAGCAGAACCAGAAAATATGAACATATCACACCAGTCCTCAGGTCTTTACACTGGCTCCCTGTCACATTTAGGATTGATTTTAAAGTATTATTACTGGTATATAAATCATTTAATGGCCTAGGACCTCAATACATTGCAGATATGCTCACTGAATATAAACCCAACAGATCACTCAGATCATTAGGATCACACCAACTAGAAATACCAAGGGTTCACTCAAAGCAAGGAGAGTCCGCTTTTAGCTATTATGCCAGCCGCAGCTGGAACCAGCTTCCAGAAGAGATCAGGTGTGCTCCTACAGTAGCCACATTCAAATCCAGACTCAAAACACTTCTGTTTAGCTTTGCATTTACTGAATGAGCACTGTGCCACTGTGCGTCCGACTGTTTGCACTGTATTTTATCTAATTTTTTTTATTTTTAAACTGTTTTAATTATTCTTATTTCTTTTGATTATTTTAATTTCTTCTATGTAAAGCACTTTGAATTACCATTGTGTATGAAATGTGCTATATAAATAAACTTGCCTTGCCTAAATCACAGTAATATAGACATCCACAGGTAAATACAGTAATTCTACAGCAGCCTACTGCTAAATTACAGTAATAAGAGACACTAACTGTAATTTCACAGTTAAATACAGTAATTCTAAAGCAGCTTACTGCTAAATCACAGTAATAAGACGGCATAATTACTGTGAAGTCACAGTATGCAGCGGCCATTTCACAATTATTACTGTAAAAATATAACAATATTTTACTGTGAAAGTCATGCAACTGGTAACCTGCAATTTATTGTAAATTTACAGTCAAATAATTAACAGTGTACAACTTACCGAAATGTATATTCCTCATACTCATACAATATCGATCATACACATATGAATGTTTTTCAACCACGGTAAGACTGGAGCTGGAGAACAATTGTCACATAACATTTACCTCAGGAAAACCATTTAATGACCATATATAGAACGTTAGTTGGCTAGAAAAAACAGCTATATAGAGTATTTTGCTAAATATGTGCAATATATTACACATTTATTATATTTTTTTTTACTTCATTAAATAAAGTTGTTATAATAAACGGGCAATTAAGATATTTAAATTATAGTCTACTACCAGCTGTTATAGGGCTCTCTGTGTTTACAGCATTAGGTGAGGGTTTTTTTTCTTGTGAAAATTAACACCCATCTTGTGTACCTAATATTTATCCAAATCAGTCAATATTATCAAATCACAAGAATTGAATTGAAATCGTGAAATTTGTGTCAAGCAATAATAAGCAATACAAAACCATAGCTTACCAGAAATTGTAGGTACCATGTAAACAGTTTACCCCCATTGAAATTGTAAAAGAGTTTTCATTTCTATGTCCAATGAAATCCCTCACCTTTTTCTAGTTATATAGGGTTTAAATGCATATTTTGCCTGTCATTTAACTAAGGTGGAATTTTTCTTCTCATATCGCGATATAATATCGATATCGTCCGGACATCGAAAAATATCGTGATATGTATTTTTGCTCATATCGCCCCACCCCTACTACACAACAGTGTGGATAGCCTACTGATATTGTTGTTATTGCATTTCAAATAGGGCCAATTTACAGGCTTACGTTTTTAAATTACAAAGGGCCTACTGATGTTTTTGTTATTGTATTTTCAATATTATAGGCTATTATTTGTGCATAAATATATCTGGTTATAGTAAACAGTGTTTGTTTGAAAACAACATATTTTGTCATCCTTGCTTTAAGCTTACAAGAACGATATATCATTAAATGTGAAGGGGGGCCCTAAAACATTTTCTTGGGAAAAAGGGGGTCTCAGACAAAAAAAGGTTGGGAACCACTGATCTAATGGACCATTTAATGAATTAATCTAATGGACAATTAATACTCTCTGGACGTAACACCATCGCTGTTGAGATAAACTTGCCAGCTGATGATGCCTGGATTGCCGCTCTACTGCAGCATTCCGTTGAGTATCACAATTTTTCTTTTAGTGATTTTGAGTAGATACTTCCTGGGACCGCTGTACTTCTGCCTGGGCCGCTTGTTCACATTACATAAGCAGCCCACCGCCTCCTCATTGAGCTGTTTTGTACAAAGCAGCCTGCCAAGCCTCAGCCTCCACGAGATGGCTATTATTCAATGACATCCTAGATGGCACCTGTGTTTGTCGGCAGGCCATCGTTCTGTGTTTGTGCCCTCTATTCTGCTGTTTTTGTTTGTAATTGTGTTATTTATATGTCTATCAGCACATAGTTACATCGTTAATTATATATAATAGTCAATTTCTTTTCAAAATTCATGCTGTGGATTCCTGGCGTGAGGGTTCTGATGAAAAAGATTGTAGATCCTTTCATTTCCTAGCTCGGCTTCAGGCGAGAAGATGCAGAAGATCCAGCTAAATAAACTTAAAATACTCCGTCATATATGGTCATGCAGACTTAATAAATATGAAAAAATAATCTGTCTACTTTTGTATGTGTCCACTTACAATCAAAACGTTGTGCTTTTGTAAAATAAAGAAATTAAACTTTGTGGTAACACTTTACAATAAGGTTCATTAGTTAACATTAGTTAACTACATTAGTTAACGTTAACTAATAATGAACTGCACTTATACAGCATTTATTCATCTTTGTTAATGTTAATTTCGACATTTACTAATACTTCATTAAAATCTTGTTAACATGAGTTAATGCACTGTGAACTAACATGAACAAACAATGAACAGCTTTATTCATACCGTAAAACTTCAAATAATAGCCGAGTCCCAAATAGACGCCTGTCTCTTTTACACGCCTGGTGTGGCTACAGGTTTGGATAAATAAAGGCCGGTCTCAAATAGAGGCGGGTCTTTTTTTAGTTTCGGGTTGTATTTAATCTTCTAAAACCTGTCAGATCGTCTGTTTAAGCAAGTTCTATGGTGTAGATTGGGCACGCAAGAGAGCCCTGCGCATTTGGGCGGGAGCTGTTAGCGCAAGCAAGGCAGGAGGTATCGCACACCGGACGAGAAGCACCGCGCCGCGTCTGTGACAACTCGAGTTATCACACACCGGACGAGAAGCACCGCGCCGTGTCTGTGACAACTCGAGTTATCACACACCGGACGAGAATCACCCCGCGCCGCGTCTGTGACAACTCGCGTTATTGCACACCGGACGAGAATCACCGCGCCGCGTCTGTGACAACTCGCGTTATTGCACACCGGACGAGAATCACCGCGCCGCGTCTGTGACAACTCGCGTTATTGCACACACCCGGACGAGAAGCGCGCGCGTGCGGCGTTTATGACAACTCGAGTTATCGGACGCGCACTTTGTCAGTTTATGGCCAGCAATATTGTTATGTTTAAGGACATTATGGAATTAAGATCATGTCTATGTTATGATTGTACTGTACAATTAAATACAATCGTTGCTTAGTCTGCAATGCAGTCTGAATTCACTTTATCTCTGAGCGTCCGTTAACTGAATTGAGAATATCATCTGAAAATCCGATAGCAGCAGCAATTTTCATTCAACCAGCTGATTTCTGTAAATGAATGTAAAGCTAAATGTATACTGCAGCGCAGGGTGAAGTCTCAACACTAAATTAAAGGCCTGTCTCATATAGACGCCTGTCTCCAATACAAGCCGGTGCAGTTCGGCGATTTGGGAAAATAAAAGCCCGGGCTATTATTTGAAGTTTTACGGTATTAAACTATCATTAACAAAGATTCATAAATACTGTAACAAATGTATTGTTCATGTTAGTTAATACATTATATAAAGTTTAATAAATGAACCTTATTGTAAAGTGTTACCAACTTTGTAAATATAGACTACAATGTATACTATTTTAGTTTTTTAGACTGTTGGACGACCTGCAGCTATGTTGTTCTCAATAAAATAATAACTTCTGTTTGACCACGATCTCAAAGTCTCCTGGTCTTTGCTTTGATGAAGTTTCCTACAGCATCTAACATTAGCTAAGTAATGTAAGCTTGTTGGTTAGGCCTAATCTAATGTGTAAATAGTTTACACATTAGACCCTTTTTTTTTCCTCACAGAGTTTTGGAGTTCTAGAGTCTTAGATGAGGCTGTGCAGAGATAGTGGCTCGTCTCACATCCAGACCAAAGCTTTTTAAACACTTTAGGTTGGTACATGGACACTATGGTCGCAGACACGCATATCCGTGTGCATATTCTTACTGTCCATGCACTTTTAAAACCTGGAATGCAATGCGGTCCCACTTATGCAGATCACATGACAGTAAGCAGAACCCTCTAAAGCAAAATTCTAGCGAAAGTACAATGATGAATTGTCATGTTTGTGCTGTTACTCGCATTCCTTCAGGAAATGATTACTTTCTACACACAAATAACCATTTGTGCAGTCATGAGAGAGTAAGTTGTACATTTAAGGACTGCTCATTTAAAACAAGTGTGTAATGGCACATTAAAATCACATAAAAGTCGAAAACATTGTCAGTGTTCGTTGAACACTGACAAAAGTAGTAAGAGGAATATCTGATGACACCCTTTCAAACGAAGAAATCAATACATCTGCATTAGAGGAGGATTCGAATTGTATTGATACAGGAGAGGTTCCAGAGAACTTGCCAAAGTTGGTAGGGCTTAAAGGAACCCTCCGACTTTTTGGGACTTTAGCCTATTCACCTTATCCCCCAGAGTTAGATAAGTCCATACATACCTTTTTCATCTCCGTGCGCGCTATAAGTCTGTTTGACGCACCAACCGCTAGCCTAGCTTAGCACAAAGACAGGATCTGGATGTAAATGGTTGCAGCCATAGACATCATATAGATAGACGCTGAAGGATTACAAATTTATTAAATGTTTAATTTAGTTTTTCCACTGCAATAGTATATAAACTGATAAAGTTTAGTAGACTGATTTCAGATGATTATTGAGATTCCTGCAATGCCAGCAAGAGATTCCTGCCAGACCTGTTTTCTCCATTGTAAGTTAAATGAACAGAATCACTGAGACTCTCACCTTTTGTTTTCCTAATGGCCTTTGGAGCCCAAATGGCTCTTGGAGCCCCTGGCCCAGTCGTTGATTAGTCCGGCTGATTGGATTAGCATTAGCTCTGAATCACTGTTATGCTGATGAGATCAGGAAATCTCTGTAAGAGATTTGACTCAGGTAGGCTACATTTACACGCTTTGTTCAGAATCTCCACCTCTATGTGATCCCTCCCCCTTGGAATGTATATAACTACAATGCAATACTGTATTAGAGTTAGACTGATTTTGGAAGACCCCGCAGCCGTGTTACAATAAATAACTTCTGAACGCGATCCCAACTGTCTCACTGGTCCTTGCTTCGAAGAAAGAAAAACTTTACAACAACGCCCTATCGACCGCTACTGCCTACTAGCGCAGTCGAGTCGTGGGGCCGCCATCTTAGACCGGTCACACCGCTCCACTCAGTGTAATCTGTATGGCAGGTGCAATGAGCTTGTCAGCGCATTTAATTAATCATACCGAACTGAATACCGAACTGATTTTCACGTGGGGTTTTTTTCTGCAAATGTCATTCATGTAGCTATGATACAGGACACATGGTTTATTTTATGTGTCCTGTATCATAGGATATTTTAATATTCATAGTAGGCTTAACGGTAATATATTATTCTGATATAAGATATAAAGTGACCAGATGTCCAAAATCAAAATATGTGATGTAGGATATAAGGTATTTTATAAATCACACACTATAAATATGATAAAGAAGCAGAAACAGATAGTTGCAGTAAAGTAAGATATTTTAATAAGTTGAAGAAACAATAATGATTTGTGACACGTCTCAGGTGCTGCGGTTAACAATCCGCCCAAGTAGCAGTGCTTCGCCTCAGAGAATGTGTGATGCGATCTGGGAAAACCCGTCGGATGTCGCGCTGGCACGTTTTCAGTAAGGTCTAAAAATAGATTGAATGTCAGTTTTTTGTCAAAATTGGGTTTTCATTAAATTATTATTCTATAACATCTTGTCTATCATCTCTGAATATATCTTAGGAAAATTCGCTAGTTTAGTGCAGAAAAATGGCGATTTATAGTGGCAAGCTGAAAAGAACTGCACGCACGGCGAAGCGGAGGTGCAAAAAAACTGAATCGCGCACAGCTCCTCTTCTCTTAACACTACAAAGACCGTTCACCTATCAAAATAAACCACATGCCAGAAAGTTCCCCGCCAGTCCTGTGTAAACTACAAGGGCACGGAAGTTTTTATTTATTTATTTTTATCCAACGTTATTGTGTGATGCGGAGCAGAGCACAAGAGAATAACGGAGTCAAGTAGCTGCTTGTTTAAAAGATCTTGCTCGCCTCTCAATCGTCCAATTTCAAAACGGTTTTAACAGGATGAATTTTGAGTTTATAAGTTTTCGAATGATACCTAATCTATGTTCATTTCTAAAATATGTAATGTGAAAAAAGGCAATAAAAAAAGAGCGCCAGTCGTCCCGGTAGAAGGACGCGACCGTTAATTAAATCTGTTTTTCTCAATTCCGTTTTTGAAAATCATAGCGATCAGCCGATTTCAGATGACCATAACTTTTGTTACAGACAAATGATAAAATAAATAAAAACAGATTTGGAAAGGGCTTGAAAACAGCTTTAATATGATATCAAAACCTGTAATATGTCAAATTTTATTTGGATTAGTATGCTAGCTGCAACCATTTACATCCAGTCTTTGTGCTAAGCTAGGCTAGCGGTGGGTGCGTCAAACAGACTTATAGCGCGCACGGAGATGAAAAAGGTATGTATGGACTTATCTAACTCTGGGGGATAAGGTGAATAGGCTAAAGTCCCAAAAAGTCGGAATGTTCCTTTAAATTTGCTTCCTTGCTGTTGAACCTGGAGAAACACTATCATGTCCAGGCAAAGCTGTCAATGAGTTGTTGGAGGACTTGCATTATTTACTGAGTGATGCTTCTTTCCCTTTGTCTTCCAGAATTATTGTAGACCCCTTACAAAAGCATAGGATTGACAATGATAAGTTTCTAGTCAAAGACCTTGTTACATCTTTAAATACAACAAATCCTTCACTCACTGCAATAAAGCATAGTGGTCCGCTACCTCTGTATTTAAGCGTAAAGAATAGTACAAGTAAATTGTAAAGTTTTTAAAGACTCTTGAGTATGTTCTTGAAGCCAAGGAAACATAACTTTTTAATATGTTCCAATACTTGAGTCTTTACAGAATCTACTTGGTCAGAATGACCTACTCGACAAAGTGGTCGAAAGTCAGTTCTCAACAGTTAACAAAAGATGTCCAATTGTCCCATCAGTACAGGTCAATTCAGGATGGATTTCTTCTCAGATGATTTGAGGATATCTGTGTGCTATGTTGATGACTTTGAAATTTGCAACCCTTTCGGGACATCAAGAAAAAAGCACAAGCTATGTGCAATCTACTGGATTTTAGTTAATGTACCGTCAACGTTGTCTTCAATTTATCTTGCAGTTTTGTGCAAAACAGAAGACATACGGATTTGAGAAAATCTTGCAACCTATTTTGCATGATCTCCAAACTTTGGAACAGCAAGAGTGTGTAAGCCCACCAGCTGGGAACATTCCTTAAAGGAACAGTACAATGTGTTGTGGCCGATAATCTGCTGAAAAGTTCTCAATAAAGCAAGCCATAGAACATACACCAAGAGTACTGTTGCCGATATTGTACAGCTTCTTGTGCAGATTCTCAGACCAATAAAGTGAAGGCAGGTGAATTTATTTGCATGCAGAAAATCAGTTGGTGGCAATGTGCATAAAAATTGGTGTCTGTTAAGACGGTTGCTATTGATTATTGTGATTATATACTACTACTACTACTACTACTACATTCATTTGGAATGCAAGAACTCTGAACACCGTCAAAAAAATCAGCAGCTTTTCCCACTTAAACAACTGCTCCCAACGCTTCACTTTTTGGAGCACTATCCAGAAATGATTCGATGCTTTGGTCCTTTAGTTTTTCTTTGGACATTGCTTTTTGTAGCTAAGCATCGTTACTTCAAACAAGTAGTTTCAAATTGCTTCAAGAACATACTAACTTTGGCAAGAAAACACCAATTGATGGTTGGATCACACGTCTCTGCCATCACGGATGAAGTCATGAAAGAGGATGTCAGACGTTGCCTTAATTCTAGATATCCTGGTATCACCACTGTCAATGTTGCTCAGAATGTTTCTTATTCTGAGCATTTGTACAGCTTGTTTGTATAGAAAGTTTCTTCACCATTATGTATCGAAATGGCATGATAATTGCCCATGGGTCTTGTCAGAAAGTCTGTCACGGAACGGAAAACAGGCAGCGGTTTCTGACAGACAGATATCAGAATTGCTACTTCCAGCAGACTGATGCAATAGCCAATCAAAGAACACCTGGCTTTCATTGCCAAAAAAAGAAAAAATTCATGTTATCGAGAGCAACTTCAGGGCTTTTGAATTTGTACCAACTATTGAAATTTGCTTATGTAGGATTTCAGGGCGAACCAAACACAAATTAATCTTCCAGGTGATTAGTTCAAACATCATTTCACACAGAACTCAACACTCCAGATCTCAGATCCCAGCTCAGGACCCCACCAAGATAATGGCAGAGGTTGTTTGATCCCAAGACAAAGGATTTAAAACAGACCTCCTTCTTGAGGACCTTTGAACGACCTCAGGGTTGAGATATCTCAAAACCACAATCATCCCAAAACAATTCTTGACAAACTTATAATCAAACATCCAACCGTATAATTATATATTGGGTCTACAACCTCTATACGTGTCTGTTATGCTTAGATCACATATAAGTAATGTAATTGTTATAACTCTTAGATGTTTGAATAAAAGTGTGTCTTGTTTCCATCAGTACGATCATATGTTTGTAATTCAGAAGATGGCTTGATTGAAATCTGTGATTGAAAAATATTTTGTGTTCTTAAAATAGGAATCATGTCTAAACTAGGGCTGAACGATATTCGATTTTAACATCGACATCGCGATGTGCGAGTGAGCGATAGTCACATCGCCGGAACATGCGATGTGAAGGGTAGTAGCACAGTAGCACCAGCGGGAGATATTACGCGCTTCATGAGGCACGCGCGCGGTCTCTTGCTCCCTCTCCCTCTCTGCCGTGCACGCGTTGCGCGGTTTGGAGCACAGTCTCTGTCTCGCGGGCGCGCTCGCTCTAGATTCCAGAGATTTTAACTAATTCGCGGGCATCAGTGAGCCGCTATCAATATGTGGGAGACTTCCGGGAGACTTGGGATGTCTGTATCTATAATAATATCAGCATTAGAATTATTGATTTTTCATTAGGCTATTTTTTTGGTGCTCCCTCAGCTCTTGATGTGCGTGGTGGGAGCGGCGACGCTGACAGAGGCGGTAAAGCTGCTGTTTAAATGTGTTCGGCTTTTCTGTTTACAGAAACATGTTCTCTAATCTGTTTTATCAAATCAAGTCAAATCAAATCAAGCTTTATTTCTATAGCACTTTACAGCAGCCACCAGGTGTCCAAAGTGCTTCACATGGTGTAAATATCGCAACATCCAACACAACACAACATCCAAAGAAAAGGAAATGTAAAAAAAAGAGAACAAGAAGCATAAATGTTACACAACTACTGCGTAGAAAAAGCCTTTTTAAACAAATAAGTTTTAAGTTTTGCTTTAAAAAGGACAACATTTGTAATAGTACGCATATCAGGTGGGAGCTTGTTCCAAAGTTTAGGGCCAGCTACAGCAAAGGCCCTGTCACCCCACTTTGTATACCTCGACTTAGGAACCTGTAAAATGCGTTGATCGAAGACCGCAGCCGCCGATTTTGTCCGCCCAAAGTTAAAAGCTCAGATAAGTACTCGGGGGCTAGCCCCATTCAGAGCTTTAAAAACAAACAATAAAATCTTAAAATCATTCTAAAACGCACTGTAAGCCAGTGCAGAGTAAATAAGACTGGAGTAATATGTGCTCTTCTAGGTGTACTTGTTAAAAAGCGTGCAGCAGCATTTTGTACAAGTTGCAGGCGTGAAAGGGATGTTTGACTCAGACCGACATAAAGAGCATTGCAATAATCAAGCCTCGAACTAATAAAAGCATGCACCGCTTTTTCCAAATCGCAGCTGCTAAGAAAAGGCTTCACTTTACTCAACAGACGGAGTTGGAAAAAAACCCATTTTTACCACATTGCTAATCTGTTTTTCAAATTTCATGCTGCAGTCAAAAAACACGCCCAGATTTCTCACAGATTGCTTAACGCATGAAGTAAAAGCTCCCAAACTTAAGTTCGATTTTACTGATCCGAATTTTGTATTGAAAACAATACATTCAGTCTTGTCCTCATTTAGCGTAAGGAAGTTTTGAGAAAGCCACTGCTTGATATGGTTAATGCAATTTTGCAAGCGGTTTTAATGCGATACTATCGTTTGATTTCATAGGTAGATAAATCTGCAGATCATCTGCATAACAGTGAAATGAAAAATTATGCTCATTTATTATAGCCCCTAGTGGCAACATATATAAAGAAAACAGTGTGGGGCCCAGAATTGAACCTTGAGGCACGCCACAATAAAGGGGAGCAGATGATGATGAGTAATCTCCTATACTGACAGAGAAACTCCTATTTGTTAAATAGGAAATGAACCATTTAAGTGCAGAGCCTTTAATGCCTACACAGTGCTCAAGACGTGCAAGAAGAATTGAATGGTCCACAGTGTCAAAAGCTGCCGATAAGTCTAAAAGCACTAACACCGTAGGGTTTCCTGAATCTACAGACAGTGCTATATCATTTTGAACCCTTAACAGTGCAGACTCAGTGCTATGACGTGATCTAAAACCGGATTGAAATTTCTCAAAAATAAAATTCTGTTGTAAAAAATCTTGTAATTGATTAAAAACAAGTTTTTCTAATACCTTCGACATAAGTGACAGATGTGAGACTGGTCTAAAATTCGACAAAACATTAGGATCGAGATTAGGTTTTTTAATCAGGGGTCTGACCACGGCATGTTTGAACGCATCCGGGACAGAACCTGAACTAAGACAAAAATTAAAAAACGTCTTAGAAGTTTAGAAGATTTAATACAAAATATATTAAAGTTTTATATCATTTTGTTTATTTCATATGATTATGATGACCAACACCAACACTGTTTTACTTTGGCTAAGAAAAGTTGACTTAAAAGATTGTGAACCAAAATGCTTAAGTTGTTTTATAAAAATATATATTTATTTTAAGTTATATTGTTGTAAACCAATCAACAGACAAGTAATCATGTAGACGAGCAGACGAAAGAACCCAAATCAAGATCAGAAGAAAATGGGTTAAACAGCTTCATTCAAGCCATCTAACTAATCGTCTCACTCTTCTTTCTTTTTCTTAGTTTTCTTTTCTTTTCCGATGAGAGTCTCGGTTCTAAGTTAAGTTTTGCTGTAAAGTTTCGTTTAAACGATTCGACTGCAAAGCCCACTTCCAACTTCAAAGACTTTCCATCCATCCGCCAACATACCACCTGATTGGCCGCCAAAGACATCTATCCAGGCACGAGGAGACGGCCAGCCAACGATCCCGGGAAACCCCCTTTTAAGCCGACAAAAGGAATTCCCAAAGGAACACAAAGACAAGCAAGTAGCCTCCAGACTCTTAGCTGAACTGGTGCATTGATCAGGGTGTATACAGTAATAAACAAGTTAAATTTAAGACTTTTTAAGACTTTTTAATACCACATCTAAATAAAATTTAAGACCAAACTTATGATGGAAATACATATCAAAAGTGTAAATATACAGTAATCTTTCCAAGTAAACACACTGATGTTTGTTCAAAATGAACAGTATGGTAACATGACAATCAGTTGAGTTTAAGAACATTTAGAAATGTGTGTAATGCAAAAAGATAACACAAAAATGTCATTGCGGTCCAAATTATATTTATTATTACAATATTTTCAGAACATTTAGGTCCCATGAACAAATGCTACAATCAAGTAAATGTGAATAAATGTGTGTGTGCGTGTATCAGGGTGTATACAGTAATAAACAAGTTAAATGTAAGACTTTTTTTGCCTTAACGTGAGTTTGGTGTTTTTTGCTTTGCACATCCCCATTGTCCCAAGTTGAAAATTCTTCCGACCAGTGTTGTTTTTGGCAGCCCTTTTAGTTTTAGTCTTAGTCTTTTTGACGAAAATGCTTTTTAGTTTTAGTCACATTTTAGTCACTTATAAACTTGATAGTTTTAGTCAAGTTTTAGTCGACGAAAACACAAAAAGGTTTTAGTCAATTTTAGTTAAAAAAAAAAAAGAAAGAAAAAAAGTAGGCTAGTCTTTAATAAATTAATTTAGGTTAAAAAGTATTGGAAATGGGCTTAGGTTTGATAGGTTGCAGCAAGTTGCAATTCATAAAACAACAGCTAACCTTAAAACCTTTGCATAATAAACTAGACTTTCTGAATAATTCGATTGGTTGGGTCCTTACATGCGCTTCGCGAGGCACACACGCACACTAGCACACACATACGCAAGGTCTCTCGCTCCCTTTCTCTGCTGTGCGCGCGCTACACATGCGCGCTCTTGCTCGCTCTATCTAGATTTCGAGAGATTCAGATTTGCGGGCAATTCTGAAATTATCGTACATTATGGGATTTTTTTTCATTATTGATCGTACATCGTTCAACAACGATTAGAATGAGGCATTGCTGATACTTTTTTTTTTTAGCTCAAAACAGACCGATTTCACGCAAAATAGGCAGAAATGACATGCATTGTGAACGTCAGACTTATAATCATTTTCGTTCCATCTCGTCTCGTCAACGAAAACTCGAAAACGTCTCGTCATGTTTAGTCACCTTAGAGCCAGTTTTTTAGCTTGTCATCGTAAACGTTATCGTCATAAAAAAGGTGCGTCAACGAAATAATTGCGTTATCGTCATCGTTGACGAAAACAACATTGCTTCCGACACACAACGCAGTATGCTTCGTAAGCATTTCCAGGTACTGACCTTAACCAAGAATACTCGTTCTTTTCAAGCCAATTTTTATTGAACTTGCATTTCCCCATGTTGCTAGCAATATTAGCTACCTACTGTATCAACCGTTGCTGTAGAGGCTACACTCGCTAACGTAATCAAAAGCTGAGCAGTACGCTCTGTTACTATGGTTACGTTCTGAACTAACCATAAACAATGCAGCGCATAGACTACCGGGAAGAAATATATTTGGCTGAACAGATTGACTGCATTTTCGCGGTGACATGAGAAAAAATATTTAAGACCCATCAAATCTGAAAATAAGACAAAATAATACTTTTTAAGGCCTTATTTTCAGGAAATGTAATATAAGACTTTTTAAGACTTTTTAAGGACCCGCGGCCACCCTGATTGATATAAATTTAATAACCCGCCTAAGAAACGATAGAAGGGTTAAATTGATTGATTGTTCATTCAGGTCATGTCTTATAAGTGCATATAGAAATTGGGATTTCATCACTTCACTCTTAAAACTCATTTCCTCACTCTTTCTTTCTTTCTTTCTTTCTTTCTGCAACTAGTATGAATGTGGTGTGTGCATGTGATTGTGTTAGATATTAGTTTTATGTGTTAAACACCCAAATCAGCCATTTACTGTATGAACTACCAGGAACTGTGAAGAGTGACACATGGAATATATTTAACAGCAATATTTATTTCTAGTAAAATTAACTATGTAAATAAAACAACTGTACTTCTAACACCGATTAATCTCATTCAGTAAATTAACTTCCAGTCAAACTTCTACAGGTCAGACCAAGGTCAAATAAATCCCATCACATAGAGCCTCTTTCACCTAGATATCATCATATGATATAGCCAGCAGCCATATCACCCTGTAGCCCAAGACTGGTTTCCCACTGAAGCTAAGCGGGGCTGAGCCTGGTTAGTACTTGGATGGGAGACCTCCTGAGAAAACCAGGTTGCTGCTGGAAGAGGTGTTAGTGTGGCCAGCAGGGGGCGCACACCCTGTGGTCTGTGTGGGTCCTAACGCCCCAGTGTAGTGACGGGGGACACTATACTGACAAAGAGCGCCGTCCTTCGGATGAGATGTTAAACCGAGGTCCTGACTCTCTGTGGTCATTAAAAATCCCAGGATGGCGTCTACAATAATATTAGTCTCTCTGTCTATCCCGAGGTTTACCGCTGTCCACCGGAACCAGGCCGTATCCAGATCTGATGAAGGACCAGCGCCAGGACACGACGTCGACGCCGCTGACCTGAAGTGTCAACCAGTCCCTCCCCCTCCCCACTCCGACTTCAACCAACCGGAACTGGACAAATACTCTGATTCATTCTGAACTTCATACACTGTTCGCTCGTTGGCCAGAGGAGAACTGGCCCCCGACTGAGCCTGGGTTTCTCCCAATGTTTTTTTCTCCATTCTGTCACCTGATGGAGTTTTGGTTCCTTGCCACTGTTGCCTTGCCTTCTGGCTTGCTTAGTTGGGGACATTTAATATTCAACAATATTATAGATCTGCCTTAAAGGTGGACGATGATGAAATTGTTTTTTTTTTGTATTATTTTCATGTTATCACTGTGAAGCTGCTTTGATACAATCTGTATTGTAAAAAGCGCTATATAAATAAAGGTGACTTGACAGGAAACTTCTAGGAATAGGCAACATAAAAAGGTTTTTGTGTTTTGAGAAACTGCATAAATTTCACTGCATGAAAATAGAATATTCTGGCTACACATATAAAACAACCCATTTATGAATTATATTAATGATTTTTACGCATTAGAAAATTAAGACTACACATAATCTTATCAGCATGATAAATACATTATATTAACTGGAATAAACTGAATTCAGAAAGGGAGCAGAGACAGTGACCGATTGAGCTTTGCGTGCTCTTTATACGCATAAATGACACATTTTGTGTGCATATGATACGAAATATACATACCCAGCCAAATCTACCCAACGGGTAAATTTTTCATACAAGATGCACATATTACTTTTGCGTATAAAGAGCACGCCAAATAAAAGCACTCGTGCTATAGATACGCAATGCCAGGAGCGATTGTGAGGCCAGTAGCGTTTTTTGGCACGGGCGAACCAGGCAGCCATTTTTCCATGTCATGGGGGACAGCACGAGCAGTTAAAAAAAAAAAAAAATCCTCTGCGCCATGAAGTTGTTTTCTATTATCTATGTGGGGAACAGAAGCTGTGTGAGAAGATGAAAGGGGCCGTTCACATATCGCGTCTTTTGCGCGCTCGATTTCGTTATTTTAAATGTAGGCGCGCGGGAAGTGCTCATAATTGAAGCGACGTGCTCATTTTTTCCATGGAGAGCGAGATATAAAAATCTAAAATTTTCAGTATGGGGGTGCACCCAAACATTACAGGTGTTTTTCTCTTCTCCGTAAATTAATCTTGTAGCAGATAATTACAGCAAGCGCTTTTCGGTAGTGGAAATCCATTAGCTAGCTACTACAACAACTTTGTCATTGTGGAGAGCGCAGATCATGGTTGCATAGCAACGACAGACGCCACAGGAAAATCGGACCGAATTTTACTATTAATAATAAAAGATAAGCTAATGTGCATTGTAAATGTCAGTCATTTATCTTTTTGACTCTTTCTTTTAAAATTAAAATAAATATTATTTAAAGGCCGAAATATGTGAGGTTTATCTTTTTATAAAACCTGTTATAAAAACTTGTAACGTTAGCCTACATGTTAGTAGATATGTTGCAAGACTCCAAATCTGGCCATCATCTTTAATGTTATTATTTAAATGTTTATGTAAACAAAAATTGCAAATTGATACTAATTTTCTTTGTTATTTGCTGGTTTTTGACATAAAACTGATTTAATTTCATTGTGTAGTATTAGTACTTTTTTGAACAAGATTCTGTAAAAAACCGTGATCATTTGTGTCACTATAATCATGAAATGAAATGTTCATGCCATTTCATCTCTAGTTATGATCAACTAAAATCAACTATAATTATGTTTTTACAGCGTAATATGCAAAGTACAATTTTCTATAAAAATTAATTAATCTTTAATTCTGTTCTTTTTTCTGACATTTAAGGGTGACAGTTTGGATAATTGTTAATTTGACAGTTATGAGACATTTAAGAGGTTTAAGTATTGTATTACATGAGTAGCTCTCAGCCACTTTCATTTTTAAAAACTATTCGTGACAAACTATAGTTTAACAAGTCATAACTAAAAGTTTGCCATGCATAAAATTCAAGGCAGTAACCAATGAGCTAATGGTTCCTCACTGAAAGTTAGATTAATATAGCAATAGTTAAATAAAATGGATCCTCTTGTGTTTTTGAAATGAAGGATGAGTGATTTTGTGTGTTTGTTTGTTTTTTGTAATTTTTAATGTAGAACCGCCACTGTGTGAGGCTGTCCATAACTTGGGTCTAGCGCGAGTTTAAGCACTTTGAACGTTGACTATTGTAGTTTGTTTAACTAATATTATTACTTAAACATTATATTATATTATAAATATTTTGAAACAAATTACCATGACTTTCAAAACTTCCAAACTATTACTGATCTGCATGATTCACAAGGGTCATGATGCCGAGATACAACTGCAAATAGCTCAACTTGCTTATCACACTGATGGTTCTGTTCTGAGTCCGAGGTGACAAAGAAACAATGAGCAGGTTATCAATGTGCTGATGGACAGAACATTTGCACTCTGGAGGCATGAGGTGGTTGAAGATTTGCCGTTCATCATTGAATTTAAGAACAGATGGCAAGCACTCTTTACTGAGCGAGAGGCAAGTATTTGATGTAATGTCAGCTATGATGTATTACTTGGATGGTTGTTGTAATTCTAAACTATGAAACTGATCATTTGTACATCATCTGTAAGTTCTGGTAAAAAAAAATAATGTTGGTGTATGATAATATTGTACAAATTACAAATTTAAAATTGTATTAGGCATCAGCATAATGCAGTAGGATTACAAAATTCCTTTTGGTGTCCAAATTTATGGGTCAGCTGGATCATTTCTTAACCCGGCTCCACAGAAATTTCAAAAAGAAAGAGAAACAGCGACACAAGATCACAAACATACTGTCAGTTATGGATCAGGTATATTCTCTAAATTCATCTATTTTAGATCTGATAATAATTAATAATAGATTACAATAATATTTCACCCAAAGATGAAAATTCAGTCATCATTTATAGCCTCATGTCATCAAACCCCTTACTTCTTTCCTTTGGCCCACTGAAGTGCCTTGAAACGCGTAGCATTACTCAATGTATTGACGTTATTTCCACTGAAACGACGGTGGGACATATTTGAACAGCTCCTCTCCTTTTAAAAATAGCCAATAACATTTTGTTTATATCACAGACAGCTCGGCCAAAGCCGTTGAGCTCTGTAAAGCCGCAATTTCCACCTAATCACTAACCGTTTCTCCTAATCTCCTCCATGTCGCTTTGAAATCTGCACAGAATGTTATATTTTAAAGGATCCTCTACGTTTTCTGGTGTGTGCTGACTCGCGCATGTGATCCGCTCTGTGCTACCGTATCTCTGGACAGGATTCAGCGTATATTATAATAGACCAGTCCTCCGATGGGTTGAACCACTCCTACACATCAGAAGCGACCAGTGACGTGGTATCAATGAACTCCTCCTCGGATCCGAAAGAGATCAAGCTTCTCCATCAGATGAGGGGTACTGCCCATTTGGCGGGCTTAAATGCAATTTGTCTGTGCAGATACGTGATCTAATCAGGCTTCAGTATTTCAGAGAAATGGAGTTTCCCCCATAAAGTCAGAAACTGACACAATGTGAGTGAACCCCATCGAAAGGGAACTCATTTCATGGTAAAAAAAAGAACGTACATCACTTTTACTTTCGTTCAACAACAACATATATCTCTTCAGGGAACATGACATTCTTAACTGTACAAAAAGATCAAATTGAGAGTTCAAGAAGTGTTTGCCTCCAATTGACTTGTTGATTGCAAGCCCAGACGAAAACAGCCATTTATCAGCTTTGAATATTGTCATACAATCTCTTAAAAAACAAGTCTTCAAATTCAACCCTGACATAGCACAGCTGGCCAAAACCAAAATTAAGTATTTAGGCCAAGAAAAATCTGTTGAGCGAAGGAGAATGATAACAGAGCGTGTAGAGGCATTACGGCATCTTCCAGAACCTCTAACAGTTACAGGAATGTGGAAGGTGATGGGACTTATTGTCGTCAGTATATACCTGATTTAGCCAGCATCACTAGCCTGGAACAGATAAACTGGGCACCAGAAGTTGACACAAACATCAAAACTATCACGAGGAGGCTAGTAAGGCGAGGAGAGCAAAATGGGAAAGCAACACAGCTGAAACAAGGATTTGAGAGTGGAAATCACCAGAGACTTTCTTAACCCTACAACAACGAGGCTGAAACCACATGAGTGTGAAAATTAAGTAGAAGAAGAAAGTATTGGTCCTGGTTAATCCAATCCCTTTTGAAAATCCAGAGTTCTGGGTCAACAGATCCAGTCAGGCTGTTGTGAAGAAATTAGCTCTTTTTGGGCAATTTTTAGCACAAGTAGCTGAGCTTATAGCCCTTGCGGAAGCTCTTGAACTATCAGAAAGAGATCGAGTCAACATCTACACAGATAGTGGATATGTTTGTGGAGTGGTGCATGACTATGACCTATGGAAAAGATGTGGACTTATCACTAGCAGTCGGAGTGAAATAAAACAAGCTTCCATAATTTTTCGCTTGATTGTAGCATGCCACTTACCAAAGCCATTCTGAATACTGATCAAGGTTGGCATAAACTATTACCTGCTATTTTGTGGAAGCAAATCCAAAACAGAGTAACAGGACTAGCCCCTTTTGAACTGATGACTGGAAGAGCAATGGTTCTGCCTCCTGATGCTCTTTTGGGACCTTTGGGACCAGGAGGAACAAAGAGATTGCACTTTGTTCCAAGAGAAGTTGTGATGCTATCTCACAATGCTGGACAAAGCTACCAAAGACAATAACAAGAAAGTGCGAGAGGCTCAGCAGCATTGGGATGACGCACCACTACTGACATTCCCAACATTCCCGAATAGGCAGTTTTGTTAAAGGCATGGTAGGCAGGATTTGTCTACAAAACTTTTTCCCAAATTTGTTTAAACTGTCTTTATATACCAATACATAATTAAAATGTAAGTACTCTCAGTGTTTTCTCTATGTTGATTGGGTAGTGGCGGCCCGCCACGGCTAAATTTCTGCTGCCACGGTATCAGAATAGGGCCGTACAATACAAAAGCGAAAAGCCGTCTATCATTGACACCGCTTCACACAGCGAGCGGGCACGCGCACCACCCGGCTGACAAGGGAGAGAAAGGAAAAAAGAGAGACTGCAGCTTTCTGGAGAAGAACTTGAGTCTGTGTGTGCGTCCTTGAGAACTGTAAGTGATATAACTTTGTTGTCAGTTAATTTATGCCTGATATTATATTAGTCAATAGTTCTTGCTAATTTAAATTGAGTTAACTGGTGATTTTCATTGTTTGTATTCTTCACCTGCTAGCTAAATTGCACGTGGCTGTTGATTGATATAATAGCGTCGCAGGGCTAAGCGATTGCTGAAAGCCCTTCCTCACGTTTGTATTTTAGGTGCATAATTTACATGCTGAAGTAGTTATACTGCATTAAGATAATATAATTAATAGTGGGTTTATTATTATTATTATTTGCTATATATAATATATAGAAACTTCTTGAATGATAACTTTATTATTCATTAATGGCGATTTTCCACTACACAGTACCAGCTCGCCTCGACTCGCCTTTGTTTGGTTTTCCACTGTGTAAAAGTTGTACCGGTACCTGCTTCCAGGTACTTCTTTTCGTATCACCTTCAGCGAGGTTCTAAGCGAGCTGAGGCGATACTAAAATGTCACGTGACACACGGCAGACTGCTGATTGGTCAGAGAGAATCGTCACTATTCACTGTTTCATCATTGCACGCGCCAGACGGAGTATCCTGAATAACCCCACATTTTTAAATAGTTTTGCCAGAGACTGCGTGATATACCCATTACTAATATTATGTAAAACAGCATACACTCGATTTCCTCCATTGTTCTGTGTGTGTGTGTGTGTGTGTGTGTGTCGCGTCACTATGACGACCAGGTACTATTGTGGAGGTACTGTCTGCAATGGAAAACGGAGCGAAACGCGAGCCGAGACGAGCCAAGTCGAGTCGAGTAGAGTTGAGCTGGTACTGGTAATGGAAAAGCGTCATTACTTATTTTTCAGATGAGTTTGTTAAAATATTTCTCTATGAAAAGGAAGACGCCTGATGATGAAGACCAGGTATGCGAAGTTCACATTACCTACAGTGTATAACCCTCTGGGGACCAAAAACGCGCCGGCGCATTTTGCTTGTGTTTTTTTTTAGCAATGCAAAATAAAAACTCAAAATGCTCTGTTAATTTTGATCTTTCATTTTCGTGTTATACATCAGTCGATCCTGTTCAGTTTCTTTTTTTTTCTGTATACTCACAATAAAAATAAAGTGTTTTGCTTTTTGCCAAATAAAGAAAAATTAACATGATGCGAGTTCTGCACTCTCTCTGTCAATGAACTCCAATTTGAAACGCGATCGAAAATGTAACTCCGCGAAAATTCAGTCAAACAGGCAAACATACCCACGGGCATAAAGCTTGAGATCGCATCTTTCAAATTAAGTAATTTATATAAAAAACAAATATTCTCAGCTTCTGTAATCTGTATGAAAAGAGAGCGATTCCAGTCGAGCTGTTTACGAGTTCATTAACTTTAATTCGTTCACGCCTACTGATGGACCGCGCTATTCACAAGATAATGTGTTAAGCCATCTATGCAAAACAGGTAAACGCCCCCAAGCAAATGCTTTAAGTTTCATCATTCAGTCACCTGCGCGTTGGGAAGATGGCACGATACAATAATATTCTTCAACTTTTTTAAAAAGAAATGTAGCTTCATTCACATTCAGAAATCAGAAAGAGTAAGTACATATTTACCCACTATTATTACAGATATTTTCACAAATTAATATGGAAAACATGTAGATTTTACTGGTTTTCTAAGGCCAAATTAGAACCTGGAATTGATATTTTTCCCGCAGTGCTGAATGAGAAGAGCCATTCATATTATTAATTAGGGATGCACCGATTGATCGGCTGGTGATCGGAATCGGCCGATTTTCACGTGATCGGCCGTAATCGGTGACCGGCCGATCACTCTGACCAATGCCGATTTTTAAAACCGGTCAAAGAGAAGCGCGCGAGCTTCAAGCAGAACCGTCGCGTGAGCAGCAGTGAATCGCGGGTTTCGGCGCCGAGACTTTTGTAGCAGCTGCTGTGACGCTACAAACGCTTCCAGTAATACTCCGGCGGCTGCAGCTGCTGTGATGCATTTACGCTGTCGCTGACGCGCCACTCACGGTCGTTCACGCGCCTCTCACGTTTGCCATGTGAAACTGTCGTTCACGCGCCGTTCTCGTTTACAGTGTGAATCGCGATTCGCTCGTTCACACGCCGCTCGTTCACGCCCCGCTCACTTTTGCAGTGTGAAGCGGTCGTTGACGCGCCGCTCGTTCACGCCCCGCTCACTTTTGCAGTGTGAAGCGGTCGTTGACGCGCCGCTCACGTTTGCAGTGTGAAACAGTTGTTAACCTGCAACTGGGAACAAAACAGAAATGCTTCTGTTCGCGAAGAAAAACCTGCCATTGATGTACAAGTGATTGCAATAGGCCTGTGTGTGTGTTAGAAATATATTTATACTACAAGGCTATTTATTTTATTTGTTATTTTATATTATTTTATTGCTATTACCTATTTTTCCCTGTTTTTATACAGAAGTGTGTGCTTGTGTGTGTTAGAAATATATTTATACTACAAGGCTATTGGATGTGAAAAGAAGGAAATGGTTTTTTTTTTCATAACACACTTCACTTTAATGTGTGTGAATTTCCCACACCGGGAGTAATTATTTGTTTGAATGTTCTATAGCCTATTCTATGCAAAATGTTCTATTAAAGAAAACATAGACAAAAAACATTTGTGTGTGTTGTAAAGTGGTTAGAAAAAATAAAATCGGAATCGGCTAAAATCGGTATCGGCAGGTCAAACTTGATGAAAAATCGGAAATCGGAATCGGCCTAGAAAATTGAAATCGGTGCATCTCTATTATTAATAAACTATTGTTTTCTAAGTCGGCTAAAAACATCTCCATCTCAGCTGTTAAGCAGATGCGCTTTTAGAGAGAAATGCACCTTTCATACGCATTACATAATCAGAATGTATTAGCTTTCGATTCGAATTTGTTCGTTTTAAAGTGGACATTTCAAGCTTTAGCCTATAGGCTTTTTTTTTTTTTCAGTTCTCGCGCTCCAGTTCACGGAGATCATGAAAGCGCGCCTTATTGTTTTATTTTATTTTACAAAAGCACAACGCTTTCTTGTTATTGTGAGTTTACACAAATAAAAGTAGTTGCGAATAATGTATTGTTTTCTGTATGACCAGAAATGAAAAGAGTATTTTAAGTTGTTTCCACTGTTGATAGGAAAATGCAAGTGTTCGCGTCCGTGGCTCTGTGCCATGCAGTGCGCACTCCAAACAAACCCTTGGATATGTGTCAAAATCTTGTGTTTATTTGTGATAATCTTATCCCTGTATTATTATTGTCTAGCCCGTATTATGAATGACATTTGACGGATTGCTTTGTTCCTTTTTTGGATAAAAGTGTCTCTAAATATGTAGCCTAATAAATGTTATAATAATTATGATAATTATTATTATTTGCGTACACGGACCCCAAACACACCGCGTCTTCTAAGTCAGGTGACTGTAAATGCGCAAAAACGGTTTCCATTGCAGTTTTGCGAAATATTCCTTTTTGCACAGTTGGTCGCAAGATCTGTGTGCTTTGTAAAAGGACAGCTTGGTAAAAGGCAGGACACACCTTGGAAATGCCAGGCATGTAATGTTCACTTGTGTCTTCAGTTGAACATTTAGTTCCTCCACATAGAGGAATTACAATAAAACAGATTGAAAAACAAAACCTTTGAATCTCTTTGTTTAGGCTTGCCTCATGATGGGCCTTTAGCCATTGGGGGAGTGTCTGTCACACCTCGGGTCTAATCTCATTAATATTGATAGGCCATTACCACTCCCATGCATAAACCTCTTCTGACAAAAAAAACGGTCTTACAAAGTTTAAATCAATGTATTGTTTTATGTGAATGATTAGGCAGGATGTTTTTCACATCATTTTGAAGCCAGAACTCGAAGCGACAACATCCATTAGTCAAGTCTTCGGAACACATATTTAGTATGCGTTTTGGTGTCTCATTTCAGCAACTTTCATTTTTTTTTTTTTTTCAATAACCACGCATAAACATTATTCTCTTAAAAATACAAACATGTACATACATGTTGCTCACATATTATGGTAGCCCCGTGTGTGCTATATAGAGTGAATTTACACCTTTGCCATTAACATGATTATAAACAACTGAAAAAAGCACAAATGTCAGGGCATTTCAGAACATCCCAAAGGCCCCAAAAACACCTTGGTCCCCAGAGGGTTAAGGGAAAGACAACGCTTAGGCTATCTAACACATATAGAATAGCCTACGTGTGCACTGGAAGGTAGCGCGCTGCACTTCAAAGCGCAAGTTGGGGAAAGTAAAAAAAAAAAAAACTAGTGGTGGCTCCTACAACATTTTACAATTTTATTACTGGTTGCCTGATGAAATATTAGACAGGAGAAGTGCAGGTGGTGGATAGGAGGAAACCAGAGTGAAGTGCAAGTGCAGAGTGAAGCAGAAGAGCACAGTGTGCAGGGCTCGCAAAATCGCCCGCCCGACGTCCCGGGGCTATTGTGTTTTCCAGTCGGGCTACCAAAATGCATAACCGGCCTGCCCGACGGGCTATCTGAAATAGTGTTCGCTTCAGTCTTGTTATAATCAGATTCAGCGCGTTCTTCGTCTTCAATCCGCTGTGGCGCCGAACAGAGCGCACGTCAGAAACAGAGGACAGGGTGTGTGTGTGTGTGTGTGTGTATCTGAGCCTCATTGGTCTGTCACTGCTCGTCAATGTCAGAATATTAGAGATTACCAATCAAATCAAAGTAGGCGGGATTTATATTCACAGAAGCTGAGCGCGAATTTGAGCAGAGCGACTTGACGCTTCAGTTTACGGTCAAGTGCGATAAGATGTAAGTAGCTAAACTAAATATTTCACATTTGACGAACGATACTATTATCAGGCAAACGAATTTACTTGTCTAATTTCGCCATTTTTAACTGAAAATAGGCCTTTGTAACGTGACTCATGTAATGTAATTAGTTTACTGTCATTGTGAGGGGACGATAAACATTAACAAAGCCGTTTTCATCTTGTTAGGCACAATATTAATAACGAATGTGTACATGTTAAGAATTAATATAGTATAATTTGTAGCCTTCAGTAAATTAAAAAAAGTTCAGCTTTAGGAGGGGAAGATATAGGGCAAGATGAGGAGACTGAGAGAAGAAGTGGGAGCAGGTATTGACAAATACTGCCCGCTGACATGGTTTTAAAGCTATTTCTTACCCCTTTTTGGCCTTCAAACGTCTTGAAATGCACATATCAGAGAAATAAAACATTTGAACCCCCTAACAACCTTAAATTTAGGACCTATTTGATTATAAAGCCCTGTCTACGGCCCTGTATTAAGATCAATAATGAATGTGTACATATTGTGAATAAATTTAATAAACTTAGTTAGGCTACCTAGCTTTCCTAGTAGCTTTCAGTAAATGAAGTGTCTGAGAAAATGATTCATAAATCAACCTATCAGCTGACCCCAAGTTTACTTTCGTCATTGACAGACAAAAATGAAAAGCCTATCAGTCAAAGCTCAGCTTTAGGACGGGAAGAGCAAGAGAAAAACAAAGAGAAAAAGAGTGATGCTGATGAGGAGAGAAAAATAATCAGCTGTGTGACATGGCATTTTTTGGCATTCAAAACATCTTAAAATGCACATATGTAGATCAGAGAAATCAAAATTTTCTCGGGCCCCCGAGAAAATTATTGCAGATTGGCCCCCGAACACCCCTAACTAGTCTACCTCACATTTGGGACCTCAGTGATGATAAAACCCTGCCATCTGCATGTTAATGAAACTAGTTAATTGTGAGCGTTAGACCCTAAACCAAAGTGTTACCCTTTTTTCTATTTTTTAATCATACCCTCATTGGGGGCTGAGCCACAGACAGATTCATGTTCCATACTGGTCACACACATTTCACTTCAGAGAACCAGATGTATATTTGTATTGATGATTCTAATTTGATTATTTTATATCCAATTGTAGATATTTGTGTTTTGATTCATGTTTTGACTCCTAACCAATTTTCTACATTAAAAATTGTCTTTTTATGTGGGCTAGTAAAATTCATTTCGGGCTACCAAAATCTGAAGAGTGCCTGCCCGAAGGGCTACCAGGGATTTCGAAATTTTGCGAGCCCTGGTGTGACAGGAGAGAGGGCAGAAAGAGAGGAGAGTGGAGGAGAAGATGGCAGCAATATAAAGAAAGCTAAGCACAGGGTCTCAGGCTGGGATCCTGCATGGGTAGACAAACCAAGGTTCCACCCATGGCTCTACCACACAGATCATGGCAAGTACTCAGCAGTACACCATATCAGGCATTTCTGTGATTTTTAGTCTAGTGTTTTAAAAATAATACCAAAACAAAGACACTTTTCTTTTTTTACAGGAATGTTTTGCCGCATATGTCGGCAGCATAAGCAGGCCCCCAAACAAGGTGTTTCCAAACGGCCATTTATAGAAGTAGGTAGCGAAATCTACAGAGTTGACTACTTAGATAGACATACGTCAACGGAGCACCACAAGCAATGTGTAAAATCACATGCCTTATTAGCACAAGGTAATTTTAATAATTTTATTCAATTTCATTAAAAAAGATATGCCCAATATAGTATGTTTTTGTTGCAACATCCATCAATGATAAGTATAACAGATATTTTACCTGCTATGCATAGGTTCTTCAGTTATAGTTGCCTTAGACCCCATCGTAATACTTGAACATGAGGCAGTTATTGGAGGATTCAAATGCCTATATCACCTAACTAAGAGAGAACAAGCACACCACACAAACTATCCAGCTCTGCTGGATCTTGCAGAGTTGCAGGGGTGTAACTATTTTGAAAAGCTAAAGGTGAATAATTATCACACTACTGTCTTATTGTTCATATTTACATTTCATATCTACAAATAAGCTATCTTAAAAACTCATAATATTTCATGTATAATATAATTTACTTTTAGATTGGAAAAAAGACCAACTACCGGTCTCACGTCATTATTGATGAGATGCTGGAAATATTGGCCAGAGAGAAAGCGATTCAGTCCTCTGTGGCTATTGGGTTGGAGGTAGACGAGAGCACAGATGTGTCTGTTAAAAGGCAACTGGATCTGGACATTCTGTATTAGTCAATTGAGAGTACAATAAGTAACCACTGGACTGGAGTAAACCATATATGTTTGTGATGTATTTATGTATTTTTATTTTTCAGATATATGGACAATGAAGGGCAGCTCTTCAGCCAGTTCCTGGACCTGGTTAATGTAAGTGATGGGAAGGCTGTAACCATTGTGGCAGCAATAAAGGAAGTGCTGCACAAAAAAAAAGTGCCAACTAATAAGCTCTATGGGCTAGGAACAGATGGAGCTGCTGTAATGACTGGTAAGAGTTAACAAAGAGTCATTTAAGTTGCATGAATTTGTTTTTAGTTGGCTCAAATTTGAATTGGTTATTGCATGCCTTTGTTTTGTTTTCTCTTTTCTTGTAACAGGAAGGTTGAATGGTGTAGCAAAGCAGCTCCAGGATGACTTCCCCTGGTTGATGCCAGTTGATTGTGCTGCCCATCGCCTCGCCTTGGCATGCAGGGATGCCTCATGTGACCGCAGTGCATGCCCGGATGAGTGAGTGAGTGACGGACACAGGCTGCTCCACAAAGCAACAGAGAGGGCTCGGCTGAGCGAAAAAACACTTAACTGCATCGCTATTTTTGTTTAATAGATTTTTGTATCTTAACTGGGTTCCTGAGGCAGTTTATAACTCGTGGGAAGCGGAGTTTTATCGGGAGATTATTCCATTACGCTGATAATTCCATTATTCCATATCTCTTACGTCTGCAGTCGGGTGCTCTCATGTTCGCTCTGTTTAGCTGTTTAACGCGGTAATTTAGACAATAGGCTGTTGACAGAGTAACGTTAACGTTCGGTAAAAAGGTTAAAAATGCTTGTGTAGTTGTGTCGAATTGTATGCACGTGTGGGAGTTATATGGTACGTTTAAGTTACTCTGTCTTTTGCAGACAGCAAGATGTAGGCTGTAGGCTTCATAATGTTCACAATGGTATTTTATTAGTCGTTGGTTTAACCATGGATGAGGTAATGCTGTTATGTTATTTTCTTTTCAATGACGTTCCTTGTTTCATTGCTGGATTTATGGAAAAATATCAACCAATATTGCATATCCATAATTATTATAATGGATATAATTAAAGAATACTTACACTATAACGTAAATTAGAATTGTAACGCAAAAAAAATAAGGATTTTTACGCCTATTTTGAATTTTACTCGAATACAAATACTTTTCCCCCCTTAACAAATACAAAATACAGATACAAATACCGGCTGCTTTGCACACCCCTAATGTCTACCTTTAGGGACCATTTACAGCAGCTCCATCAGTACATTCAGAACAGTGCTAACAGAACAGCTGTTCTAAAAGCTGCATCACAGTCTTTAGGCCTTGAGAACTTAAAAGTAAAGGTGAGAGAAAATACTTTCTGCTTTTAACAACAATTCTGGTCATTATTGTGTACTCAAGATGCAATGGGTGCTATAATACATCTTTTACACTGCTACTAAAATATTTTTCAGCAAGTAAAGGATACACGCTGGCTATCACAGCACCTGGCAATTCTTACATTGCAAAAGAACCTCAGTGCTGTCATGACTGCCTTGGCAGAGGAGACTGAGGTCCATAAGTGCCCAGTAGCCAAGGGCCTCTACGGTTTTTGCTGCACATAGCGTTTTGTGGCCTCAGTATACCTACAGGCTAGGGCTGAACGATACATCAAATTTTCATCGTCATCGCGATATGAACTTGCACGATGAACACATCGCAACAGACAGCCTGACACGATGAATAAGGAAAAAATTATTACATGCGCCAAGCGCATGTAATAAATGTTTGACCTATCACATTTAGCCCTGAAGGCATGGTTGGCGCGTTCATGCTATTTGGCCAATCAGGTGAAGCCCCAGGAAGTGTCAGTTACGCTCAGAGTTATTTTTGAGGTGTCAATTTAGTTGCGAGACTGTGCGAACGGCAAAATACGATGGCGGAGGAAGGAGAGAGGAGTGAGGAAAATGTGGTGGCTGATGAAGAAGACCTTGTGGTGAAAAAGAACAGCACTTCAGCTATATGGAATTATTTGGGATTTAGGAGTGATTACGCGTTACAAACACAGGTACTGTGTAAAACATGCCGAACAGTGGTGGCAACTTCAAGAGGAAACACGACCAACCTCCATCACCACCTGCAATACAATCATAAAGAGCTACACGATCAATTCAAAACTAGCCAAATAACAAAACCAAAAACATAGAGTAGCAAATCTAAAACTTTGCCATCACTACAACAACAGTCAATTTCTCAGAGTTTTGCGAGTGTGACTCCTTATGACACAACATCCAAACGCCACAGAGTAATCACAGCGGCTATAACTCGTTATTTGGCGAAGGACATGATGCCTATGAACATAGTGACTAAAGACGGTTTTGTGAACATGATAGCCAAATTGGACCGAAGATACCAGATTCCATCACAGACTTATTTTCGCAAGTCGCCATTCCAAAAATGTATGACGCATGCAGGGAGACCGTGGAATCGGAACTGAGTCAAGTTGAACACTACGCTTGTACCACAAATCTTTGGTCCAGTCGAACGACAGAGCCCTACATCAGCCTCACTGTGCACTTTCTGGATCAAGACTTTGAACTGAAAACGCACTGTCTGTAGACAGCCTACTTCCCCGGACAACACACAGCAGAAAACATTGCGTATGGACTAAGTGATGCTTTGGCCAGCTGGCGTTTGCGGGAAGAGCAGCTGGTTTGCTTCACCACCGACAACGGGGCAAACATTGTGAAACTCAACCACTGAACTCAACCACTGGGTCAGACTTCAGTGCTTTGGCCATAGGCTGCATCTTGCCATTGGTAAGTGTAAATGTTAACGTTACAGTATGTGCTTTACGCTTCGCATCAGGTTCCTCCTAATCAGCCTGTCGGTGTTGTATTCGCTAACAACCGCCTCCCTCTACATTATCCCTCTTATTACATGGCTACCTTCCAAATAAATAATTTGACACAAAATATTGATTTAAAAAGGAGTTTATTGATTTAAAAAGTAAACGATTTATATTGCTTCCGCTAAAGAACATAGTCCGCTCTGTCTCTGGTTAGAATCCTGCTGCGTCCATAGCAACGTGCTGGTTTTCATGGCAACGGTCTGTTATACTAAGCATCGGCTGTTATCAAGAAATAACAGATCGCATTCTACATTCGAATTCAACCTAGCCATGTAATAAATCTATTGTAAGCTATTGCAAGTATTATTTTATTACCCGAACAACAGACAGACCATAATACTCATAAGATGATTATGTCTGCCCTGGTTTATTACGTAATTACATTTTTGTCAATTGCACTGTGTTAAGATTGCGGGGGAAATGTGATGTCATGTAGGCAACTGTCTGAATATTATTAAGTTGAAATAAACAATAGCAAACACTGAGCTCTTGTAAAATTAAAAATATTAATTTAAGTTGTATTTCTCCACTGCATGGTCAGCATTTATCTAACAGGGCTCTGAAATATTACTTTATTACAATAATTAAATAATTATATTATTATTAAAATAAATTAAGTTAAATAATTATAAATAATTCAATAATAATTAAATAATTGGCTACAATGATTACTGGTGTAACAATTTATTTCTTATCTTCTTTCCAGGAAATGCTGTTAAGGATGACAGCCGCATTGACCGTGCTGCTGGTCTGTGCAAAAAATTGGTGGGACATTTTTCCCACAGCTGGAAGCAGAAGATGGCACTGAAAAAAATCACAACAGGAGCACAACCTCCCTGAGCACTCACTCATCACCGAATGTCCAACTAGGTGGGGCTCAAGGCAAAACATGATTGAGAGGGTCTTGGAGCAGCGGCGGGCCATTTCTGATGTCTTATCAGCAGACTGGAAAACATGGCATCTGGTTCCCTCCTAGCAGGACCTGGATGTACTAGAGTCTGTAAACCTGGCATTACGCCCTTTGCAGGAATTTACTGATGCTCTTTCCGGGGAAATCTATGTCAGTGTTTCATCTGTGAAACCAGTCCTTCATCTTTTAAAGACATCTGTTCTTGTAGAAAAGGAAGGTGACACAGATTTAACCAAGTCCATTAAAGTGAAAATCCTGGATTACATGAATACAAAGTGTGATGACCCAGGAACACAAGAACTTCTGGACATTGCATCCTTCATGGACCCCAGGTTCAAGGTCACCTACATCGGCAGTGAAAAAGTTGAGGACATCAAGAGCAGGATCATGTCAGAAATGAAAGACTCAGCAGAGAAGGAGGGGACACCTTCTGATAACACAGAGGCCCAGACCATGGAGCCACCCAGCGAAAAAAAGACAAAGCAATCATTGGGCAGTTTGCTCAAAACAAATCCAAGCCCCACTCCAACAGCATCTTTCATGCATCTGGAGCAAGCTGTTGAAGCTGAACTTAACAGGCTACTTGTTCTCCCCCATCATTCACAGTGAAGCCGACCCTTTGGGCAGGTGGAAACTCCAACACTGCAACACCCGGCAGCGCTCTACAGTAACTTCACTTTCTCACACCACCCCTCGCCTGACTTGGAAGGGGTGGAGGTACTGGTCTACTCATATCAAACGATTGGAAATTTAATTTACCACCTCTGTGTAACAACAGCTCATTTAAATCACATTCTATTACCATCACTAGTCCTATTAAAATCCATTGTGTAGTTATACATCATCCCCCAGGTCAGCTTGGCAGTTTCTTAGAGGAGCTTGATGTGCTACTCTCATCCTTCCCCGAGGATGGTACTCCTCTCATAGTTCTTGGAGACTTCAACATCCACCTTGAAAAACCTCAAGCTGCTGATTTCCACACTCTGCTTGCCTCATTCGACCTCAAACGAGTATCGACTGCGGCTACTCACAAATCAGGTAACAAATTTGGACCTTATTTACACACGCTACTGCTCCACTGAACATACTCTAGTCACTCCACTGCACACCTCAGATCACTTCCTCCTTACTCTCAACCTGCCTCAGAACACAACACGCACTCCTCCACAGGTCACTTTTCGGCAGAATCTACGCTCACTCTCACCCTCTCGTCTATCCCCTTTGATCTCATCCACACTTCCTCCACCAGACCAGCTCTCAGCACTAGATAACAGCACTCTTTTCTCCACTCTAACATCCTGGTTGGACAACTTCTGCCCCCTTTCCTCCAGGTCAGCCCACGCCACACCCTCTGCCCCCTGGTTATCTGATGTTCTCCATGAACATCGTGCTAAACTCAGGGGTGCAGAAAGGAAGTGGCGCAAATCCAAAGATCATACTGACTTTGGTCTTTATCAATCCCTCCTCTCTTCCTTCTCTGCTAACATATCTACTGCTAAAATGACTTACTATTACAACAAAATTAACAATTCTTCTGACTCTCCTCTCTTCTTAACCCTCCTCCTCCTCCTTCATCAACTCAAACAGCTGATGATTTTGCCACATTCTTCATAAATAAAACTACCACCATCAGCGGCCAATTTACCAATCCACAAACTAACACACACATTTTACCAGCTAACACACACATTCTACCATCCTTCTCCTTGCTTTCAGAGACAGAAGTCTCAAAACTCCTCCTTTCCAATCGCCCTACTACCCGTCCCGCTTGATCCTATTCCCACTAACCTACTTCAACCTTTTTTTTCCTCTGTTATACCCGCACTGACACACATCATAAACACATCTCTTCACACTGGTACATTTCCCACAGCATTCAAGCAGGCTCGGGTAACCCCACTGCTTAAGAAACCCACTCTAAATCCAGCACATCTAGAGAATTACAGACCACTATCCCTTCTTCCATTCGCCGCAAAAACACTTGAATGAGTGTTTTTCAACCAGATCTCCTCCTTTCTTACGCAGAACAACCTCTTGGACAACAATCAGTCTGGCTTCAAAAGCAGACACTCAACTGAGACTGCTCTGCTCTCAGTAATTGAAGCTCTGAGACTGGCAAGAGCAGCTTCCAAGTCCTAACTCATCCTGCTGGATCTGTCTGCTTGCCTTTGACACAGTTAACCAGCAGATCCTCCTGTCAATCCTCAAGATGAAGGGCATCTCAGGAACTGCACTCCTGTGGTTCAAATCTTATTTCTCGGGTAGGTCCTTTAGGGTGCCGTGGAGGGGTGAGATGTCTAAGACCCAACATCTAGCTACTGGTGTACCTCAGGGCTCAGTACTTGGACCACTTCTCTTCTCCATCTACATGACATCACTAGGATCTGTGATTCAGAAACATGGCTTTTCCTATCACTGCAACGCTGATAACACACAACTCTAACTCACATTTGAGCCTGATGATCTGACGGTAGCCGCTCGCATCTAGCCTGCCTGACAGACATTTCTGGCTGGATGAAGGATCACCACCTTCAACTAAATCTTGCGAAGACAGAGCTACTTGTAATCCCGGCTAACCCAGCACTTCATCATAACTTCACCATTCAGCTAGGCTCGTCATCCATAACTCCAAGATCAGCCAGGAACCTTGGAGTTGTAATTGATGACCAATTGAACTTCACAGACCACATTGCTAGCACTGCCCGGTTTTGCAGATTTGCCTTGTACAACATCAGAAGGATCAGGCCCTTCCTATCAGAGCATGCTACACAACTCCTTGTTCAGGCGCTTGTTCTATCCAGACTGGACTATTCATACCTGCAAACTCAGAAGGTCTGAAAAGGGTGACACATGACACACAAATGTTTACCTTGGATATTATACAATTTGCAAGCATACAGTTTGTGGAAAAATACACTTTTTTCAAGATGTTTCCAACTCTGAACCAATTCTGTAATTATATATATATATATGTGTGTATGTATGTATGTATGTATGTATGTATGTATGTATGTATGTGTGTGTATATATGTGTGTGTGTATGTATATATAAATGTGTGTGTGTGTGTGTGTGTGTGTGTGTTGTCTTTGCATTCTTTCTTGTGGCTCATTGACACCTATGAAATGCTCATTAGTATGCAGCATTAGCAGGTCTTTGTGTCCTCAGGTGTGAATGAGGACATTATTCATGACCTTGTTGGATCATTCACGCCCACCTGCATATTGCCTTTCCAAACAAAAAGTGTCTTACAAAATTTAAATCAATCTATTGTTTAATGTGAACGATTAGCCCGGATGATTTTCAGATCATTTTAAAGTAAACAATCTAGCCGACAACATCCATTAGTCAAAAGTATTGTGGGAATATGTGAAGTTGGTCGTTTGTGGTCTTATATCAGAAAATTTAAGTTTGAGTTTTTTGAATAACCACGCATAAATAATATTCTCTCAAAAATGCAAACATGTACATACATGTTGCTCACATATTATGATAGCCATGTTCGTGCTAAATAGAGTGTAATTACACCTTTGCCATTAATATGTTTATAAACTACTGAAAAAAATACAAATATCAGGGCATGTCAAAACATCTCAAGGACCCCAAAAACACCTTAGACCCCAGAGGGTTAATAATTACACTTGAGCGCTGGACGATTAATTTGTTTGGCCGTCAAATAAGGGATTCTTTCAAAATTCCATAAAAAGAAATGAATTCCCTTTGAGCTAATCGACCTGTTACCCTTACATGAGTAACCAGAGATGTTTGAAGTATGCAAGATAAGTTAAAATAATATATGACTATACCTTGATGCACCTCTTGCTTGGCAGGGGCTGGTTATAGCTAATCTTGACAATGACTCCACTCACAAACTTGGGGCCAGAAGAGGGCTCTTTCTGAGTTGTATCCTTACAACCTTTGGGAAGAAAATAATTGGGTAAATAAATGGCAAGATTTATTCACAGAAAATATGTACCAACAAAATTAACTTACAAGCATTTTTTTTATCTTTAGCCTGTGCGATGTCACAATTCACTGACTTCAGGTTGATCTGAGAGACTGACTGCTTCAGATGGGCCATGCAGTGCTTCTGCAGTGTCAGGTACTCCTGCTTCAGGTCCAACCACTCTTTCCTGACAGTTGAACACGGGGCACAGATACCTCATGAGCATGTAGATAACAGTTTGACTAAATGCACTTCAACATCTCAATCAATAAGACAATTTTTTTAATGAATCTTGATTTTATTTTATTGTTTTAATGGAAGACACATTGTTGCTTACTTTGAGAGGACTCTAAGCGGGATGACCTCTTCCCCTATTTTCAATCTTTCCTTGAGCTTCTTCTTTCTCTTCCTCTTGGCCTTCAAAACAGAATC
>JARPMJ010006255.1:0-54377 GCA_033366665.1 Phoxinus dragarum
AATGCTAGACAAGATCATTAAAACATATAGCAAAACAAACCAACAAATGGGGCAATCAAATATTTTATGAAGTATTTTAAACGGGATATTTCGTTGGCTTCAGCGAAAATAAATATCTATACATTTAAATGTATGTTCAAAGCCCTACAATACACATTTGCTTGCTTTCTCACGTGTTTATGAATTACTGATAACTATTTTGTGATGTTGCAGACTGCTCTCAGTACTTTTTTCCAAGAGGCTAATATTCCTTACAGCCATCAAATGGTGAGTGTATATATATTTTTGTCGCTTTTGTAATTGTGTCTTGATAGTTTTTAGTATCTGTTATGATGACTTCCGCCATGTTGAAACCACGAGTCAGACAAAAATAAACACAGGCTGGCATGTTTTCTCGCGAGGGCTACATTTATGTCGTTTTAAACTCACAACTTTGTATTTTTTAAGCGCATATAGTCTCCCGTAGGTGGTTAATCAAATATGTAAATATTTAAGATAATAAAATAATCTGGACTCATGGGAGTTGCGATTTTGTAAACGTGTCCAAATTTGTGGGGGAGGGCGATTCCAGGAAACGGAGAGAGCACGCGCTTGACACTGCGCTGTTTACACATAGACACTATAACAATAAAAAGAACGGTACGTTATGAACGCGCGGTGTTCAAAACATCACTGACTTTAAAAAAACGTTTTATAATTTTTTATCAGATATCTTAAAATTAAAGGAATTTGTTTGGAATTACTCAGAAGTGGACTGTAGAACTACCGGTCACATGCAAAGCGAATCAAAGTCAGTTAACCCTTGGTAAGCACCTAATTTGTATCTTACTTTCAAGTGCGCTTAAAATGGTTTACACAAGTCAACTTTACATTAGATAAAAATAAATATTATGATGTACAGCCACATGAGATGAAGACTAATCAGAAAAGGCTGTTTTATTCTACAGGGAGCGGGTCGCACCCTTTTGGGCGCTGCCATGGTGACGTCACCAGTCTCATACATGCAGTTGACGGCGTTTATAATTACTAACAGCAAAATAATAATGCATTTGCCTCACATACAGCTCTCAATGTGTAAATGTTAAAGTACATCTAAACAAACAAACAAACCAAAGGGATATGACAACGAGAAAAAAAAATATGACAATGAGGAGAAACCCCCCCCCAACAAATCAGATTCTGATTATAGCTTAGTGAAAATTAAGGTGAAAGGGAATGTTGTGCAATGCCAACAATTTTGGTGGACATGGGCATGTTTCTGTTTGTTTAAAATGTTTGGGTCCCCAAGGCTGCAAGCAGACGAATTATGAATGATCTGTGTGTGACTGGAAAGCCGGGATGATTTACATTTTCGGATGACAGTGTTGTTTGAGTGAGCAAAAGAAATAGCCTTTACACATCTACAGTTTTCAGTTGTGTAACTACTGTACTAGTTGTAATAGCTCAACAGTAAGGGTGCCCCAGTGTGAGCAATTTTTGGTCCAGTTGATGGAGTGTCACTTGACTGCTGGCTGATATTCACCAGCTGATCTTTTTCACATCGATTGTTTACTAAATGTTTGTCAGACATAGGAACTTTTGAATGACTGTCAATGGAGAAATGTGCTTTTTGCCATCCACCCACAAGTGCAGAAACTAAAACCCAAACCATAGCGGCTGCTGAGTGAACTAATTGCTTATAGAAGCTTTTCTTCTTCTTCTTTTTTTGCGTTAATGATCAACTGACTGTGTATTATCCCACTACTTATCAAATAAATGGTATTAATTTGCATTGAAATTATTTTATGTTAGAAGAAAGATATTGTGTTGTGACTTGTGATGTGAGAAACTAGTTATTTAGAAAATAATTTATACTTAGCCAGGTTGGTGGGGGGGAAAAGTTTCCTTGTATTTGAAAGAATAGATTCTCATGCTCACACAGGCTTCATTTATTTGGTAAAAAACATAGTAATATTGTCAAAGATTATTGACGTTTAAAATGACTTTCTATTTTAATATATTTTAAAATGTAATGTATTTTTGTGATGTCTCAAAGCTGAATTTTCAGCATAATTTCTCCAGTCTTCAGTGTCAAATGATCCTTCAGAAATCATGCGACACTGAACATCTAACAGTTGTGCTACTTAATAATTGAGTGGAAGCTGTGATAAAAAAAACAATAGAAAGTTTGAAAGAACAGCATTTATTTAAAAAATGTGTCTTTTGTAAGTAACGTTATAAATATCTTTTGAATGGTACAGTTTAACTGTATTACATTACAAAACAATATTTGATTTTGAACAGTGTTGGGATTGACCAACCAGAGTAAGGTATTCCTGAGAGCCATATGTTACACAGAAGTCATTTCAAAAGTATTTAACATATAGAGAATATAGTTTGTATATTGTTAATATAATTTGCAAATGTGTCTTAGATCAGAAGCCCAAAAAGAGGCTTTAATTCTTTCAATTCTAGTGTGTATTAAACGGGAGCACGACATGTCACAGAAGAAGACGTCATAGGTGTTTTTTTTCTTCTTAACGCTGGCCTCTGCAATGGTAGCAATTTTTCGGCAGCACTTGAGCACTTGATCCAGTACTACTAACACTAACACTTTCTTTTCTATTCTACAAAAAAAAAAAACTTGGATTGTACTGTGAAGGGTTATAGCACTTACATACTGTTGTCCTACTGCTAGTTTAATTGCTTCTATTGTTTCTCATTTGTAAGTCGCTTTGGATAAAAGCGTCTGCTAAATGAATAAATGTAAATGTAATGTAAATGTAGCATTTGTGTCAGTGCATCAGGTCTGGTGTTTATTCAGGCATGGTAGCCAATCATTATCAAATCAACTCCAAAGGTCTACAACCTCGGTCACTCACCACAACATTTCCGAGACTTCCTCAATGACTTCCTCAATTCTGAGAAAAAGATTTCCATTCAGTAAAGCTGTAAAAATCGACTTTATGAAACTGACCCTTGTGTTAAAAGCTGCGTTAACCGTACCAGTTTTAAAGTCCGCTTGATATCAAAATTGACAGTTCTTGCAGAATGTTGCAGTGCTCATTATAAATGATTAAGTTGGTTCTGTCTTTGTTTCCAGATGTGCACTCCAGCCAACACACCAGCGACACCCCCTAACTTCCCAGATGCCCTAGCCATGTTTTCTCATCTTAAAGCCTCAGAGAGCTTCGGCAACAGCAGTCCCATCTCTCCTATGGCTACATCACCAGCTCCTCGCACTAACTGGGCCATGAGCCCTCCGGCGACCCCTGGCCTGCAGGGCCGATGGACTCCGGGTCAGCTCGTGCCGCAGACGGTCTCTCCAGGCTGGCCCGCAGCTGTGACCCAGCAAGCCTCCGCTGAGCACACTGTCATTGTCATGGAGGCCGAGAGATAGAGACTGCTTGAACTAGCCATCACACCTTATAGGAAGAGGAGGATGGACCTTCCATTTCGGCAGTTGTGGATGTAAAACTGAATTGAAGTGAACAGTATGGGAGATCGGTGGTGTTGGACCAGCATATGTCCTCTCCTCTGAGGTCACTGGAGATCTGGGACACTTACAAAAGCTTTTTTTTTTTTTTTTTTTTTGGCCAAAAAGATGGAGAGAAAAAGCAATTCTGTAGCATATTCACAGATAACCTCAGACAAATGAATGTGTTACTAAATAATGTGGATTTCAGCAGTTCTCAAGTAATAGTGAATACACTGTTTTGCACTGTTTACTCAACCTGCGGTGGATCTACGGTTCAAGGGATTGTTACTCGCTGTCATGTCATTCCAAACCTGTATGACTTTGATAAATTGGACACCATTGACTTGTGCCTTATGGACAAACAGTTGAAATTCAAAGTATCTTGTTTTAGATCATACGGGTTTATTAAGATAACTATGACGAATTAACGATAAAGATATAGTTTTAAAAATTCATAATATAATAACAGCACAGAGAAACAACAACATCGTTCCAGTTGATGAATAAAAACACCGACAGCCAATCAGAATCCAGTCTGCTCGAGCTTGAACATTTAAAGCAGCAGACGACAAAACTGCAGCGCACGCTTAGAATAAACAGAACGATATCATCCGCTGATGTTCTTGATGTAAACAAGCCTTCAGAATGAAATGAGTTATGATAGAATGCTCATTTTTTAGTGAACTGTCCCTTTAATTGACAGGTTTACTGCAGCAATCACGTGATCTTTTGGCCTGGTCTGTAATTATTGACTGACTTATGACTCTGTGATGAATTTAATTGCCATTTTGTATAAAAAATAATGCAATAAGAAGCGTTTCGTACCCATAAATTCTCTGGTTCTGCTCAGCACTTACAGGACTGTTTTATCACGAACCCATTTTAATATATAAAACGAGATTATATTCCTCCTATTTCCTTTCAGATCTTCTCCCTGTAATTGTGTGCACACTGCCTCCACAATATTTGTGGACTGTGATGGTTATTTCCTTTTTTTGAGTGTGTTTTTAAATAAATATTGTATATATTGCAAAGCATGTTGTGGTGGTGTTCATGTTAGCGTTGTAAAAAATGTACGTCTGTTTTCTGGTCCGTTTTCCAGAAAACAGACGTACATAGGGTCACCTCATGTATGACCAGTGTTGGGGTAAATGCATTACAAGTAACGAGTTACGTAATCAGATTACTTTTTCAAGTAACTAGTAAAGTAACGGATTACTTTTAAAATTTACAACAAAATATCTAAGTTACTTTTTCAAATAAGTAAAGCAAGTTACTTTGTTTTCCCATTTATTGACTGACAGCTCTCCTGTCCTCGTGTGTGTGGTAGTTCTAGACTAAATGTGAGCATTTACTCATCTCACTTGCACAAAACGATATTCAATATTCCTCAAAATGAATAAAATCAGTGAAATGCACAATCAGAATACTATGCAAACCTCCAATAACTAAATATGTTAAATAAAACATAATCTCCATTGACCAATGTACTTGGTTCTGACCTTCGATGATTCAGTTAAATAAGCAAAAATGACTATAGATATAGATAGAAAGGTTTGCTTGTATGCTTTCCTCTACTGTACACATTTCCTTCAGTCTGAGGATGATTATTTCACTTTTGGTGTGAAAGGGTCTTTACATTTACCCAAAAATATAACTTTTCTGTTATAAAAAAAACAAGCCCAGCCCAGGTGGGGGAAAAAAGTAACCCAAAAGTAACGTAACTAGTTACATTTTAAGGGAGTAACGCAATATTGTAATGCATTACTTTTAAAAGTAACTTTCCCCAACACTGTGTATGACCCTTGTGTCCTTTTATACCATGGTAAATGTTTACACAGATCCAGAGGTGACTTTAATTCAGCAGACTCTGACTCCCTACAATATATTGACCATAATTACATTTGATTTTGAGCTCACATTTTATACCTTTATGTATTTCATGTTTAATTTCATAACACTACATTTTGCCTTAATGGCAGTGAATGGCCGTTTCTGTTTTAAAGTGCATCCATCCATCCATGATAAAAATGCTCCACGCGGCTCTGGGGGGTTAAAAAGGGCCTTCTGAACGAAGCGATGCATTTGTGTAAAAAAATAATATCCATATTCAAAACTTTATCGACTAAAATAACTAGCTTCCAGCAGACAGCCGTATGCATCGATTTACGGTGGAAGAGTAACCCTTGACCTGACGCCCAGGCGCTGTGCTTCTCGTCCGGTAGTCTCACTAGGTATATCACCTGTGCCCTTTTAACCAAATTTGTCTCCCACATCTGCTTTTCTTTTCAGAAAACGATCCATATTACAATGACGTAATGTTACTGCTTCTGCTCGAAGGAACGTTCAATCTGACGTTGTGACGTGATTGGTGTTGCGATATTTAAACATAAAGTAGCTTTTAGATCATGCATATTGACTTGACTTGAGTGTTTTTAAACAAATAAATTCACAAATACAATTATATAATTGGAAAATAACACGATTTGTCAATTAAAAAATAAATAAAAATAATTTGGGGGTAGTCTACCACTGCCTACACGGCCCACCAGATGGCGCTCCGAGACCCACTGGTTGAGAATCACTGCAGTTTTCGGAAGGTGCGATGATGGGACTATGCGTGTCATCAATGCATCCAACAACCACATTGGAAATCCTAAAGGAAATTCTAATAATGTAGTTACATTACGAATTCCCCTACGAATTCATGCAGCCTCCTCGTCTACAGGATCCTGTATAAAAGGACATTTTTGTCACTTTTACGTTGTCTATGAATGAATGAATGAACCTGCACTGCCAAAAAATGCTTTTCTTGCTCAATTTTTTTTTTTTTGTCATTGTTTCCAGTCAAAATATCAAAAAATTCTTACATCAAGATGCATTTTCTACATAAGAAAAATGACAAGGTATTTAGTCTCGTTACACAATCCATACAGTTTTTACAGTCATACAGTAGCCTAATTTACGCACATTTTAAGTAGCCTACCTATCATCAGGTGTAGTCAGTTTGAAATAGTGAACAGTAGTTCTGTAGTCAGTAGTCTGTACCCATTGACTTCCATAGTATTTTTTTTCCTACTATGGAAGTCAATGGGTAGCCTACAGACTACTGTTTGGTTACTGACATTCTTCAAATATCTTTCTTTGTGTTCAGCAGAAGAAATAAATTAATACAGGTTTGAAACAACTTGAGGGTGAGTAAATGACAGAATTTAAATTTGAAAGTGAACTATCCCTTTAAGCAAGATTTAGGCCTTAGTTCAATTATATTTAAGTAGCTTTTATACACATGCCTTAGAAGAAAAAATATACCGGTATTCATCTTGAGACAAAACAACGGCACTGATTTATTAAGAAATGTATTAAGAAATGAAGTGCAAGTTACTTTCGGTTAAAACAGCTCAAACATGCATTTTTGTCTGGGACTAGTTTAAGCCTCGTCTTTGAAAGCGGGGGAATGTGTGCTTAAGTATCCTATTTTGTTCACTAGGGCAGACTTCGCCCTGTGCTCTCTTTTCCTGTACTGAAAGGCTATAATCAATACTTTTGTTTTGTTTTTCCCCGAATTGACTACTGCATTAAACTTTTTTCTGGGGTTCTAAAACCACACTCAACAAATTGCAATGTGTGCAAAATTCTGCAGCTTGAATCCTAACTGGAGTCAGGACAAATTAACACATAAATTCCAAGATTGAAGTCCTTCCACTGGCTAGCGGTCAGGTTCTCCGTTGATTTTAAAATCCTTAAACTCACATACAGTATAAGCCACTGCATGGTCTGGACCCACAGTATCTGTCTGTGCTTTTAACTTTATATTCCTAAGTGTCATTTGGGCTCCTCTCAAGCTGGTTTACTGGCTGTCCCACAAACACGTTTGCAATCTGTATGGGACAGGGCTTTTTAAATCTTACATAAAAACTATTTTTTTTATTTTCTTTGTATTTTTTATTGTGTAAAGTGCCTTGGGAAGCTGCTTTAAAGGCCCTATATAAAATAAAGTTTATTATTATTAATAATATAATTTGTTGATTTTTTTGTGTGCATCATAACTTCATCATAACAGTACTGCAACACCCCAAGCCATGCACAATCAAGTCACAGTTGATGCAGTGGCTTGTCTTCTGCATTGTCTGTTATCTGGACACTCCATGAAAATTATGCTGGACTTCTCTTTATTGACTTTAGTTCTGACTTTAATATGATTCAGCGTCATCAGGTAATCAAGAAATTGCAGCATCTACAAGTTCCATCAACATTAATATACCTTTTAGGGATGGGGCCGATCCGATCCAGTATCGGTATCGGGGCCGATACCAGCATAATTCACGTATTGGATTTTCCCGATCCAACCTGCGGAGATATCCGATATCCATGAGCCATGTCTGCGCTTTAACGTTGTCTGCTTAAATAACTCCAAACACAATGTGTGTGTGTTTGTTTGACAGTGTGTGTGTGTGTGTGTGTGTGTGTGTGTGTGTGTGTGTGTGTGTGTGTGTGTGTGTGTGTGTGCGTGTGTGCGTGCGTGCGTGCGTGCGTGCGTGTGTGTAAGTAAAATATGTTTACAGTTATTGCACTTTTCTTATATTTATTTCCAAATATTTTACATTTTAAAAACATGATTTGTTGATTCTTATAGGCCTATTTATTTTCAAATATAATAATATTTTATTTTCAAGACTTATGAAGTTATGAAATGTAGTTATGAAATTTAATAAATATTGACATGACAATCAATTTGAAATTCTTAGTTGCATATTTGTTTTCGGAATGGGATTTTTCATGTTAACAGGATTTCCTGTTTTTCTGACCTTATACATACTTCAAGTTGGCTTTTGGGACATATCATACTTGCCTGTTGAGAGGAGTTTATTTCAGCATCATATAAAATTAACAAGAATGATGATAATAAAATTAAAGCAAACACAGCTCAGGTATTGGAATAGTAGCCTATCGGTATCGGCCGATATCCAAATTCAGGTTTCGGGATCGGATCGGAAGTGAAAAAATGTGGATCGGTGCATCCCTAAAACACTGCAAGCTGTAAGGGTTGATAATTCAGCATTCCGTTTCTCTACCTTAACATCTCAAAACTCTCGTTATAATCAACAAATCTCTTATTTACATCATGTTTGCACTGTTAATTATGATGAAAGCATTCTTTAGTGTGCAGAAATCCAGTTGCATTGACGAGATCACTGCATTGATGCGCTCAACATGTCTGTGATCGGCTACATGCTCATCACTGCAACCTTTCATGCCACCTAAATATAGCTAATGCTATCAACACTTTTCACGATTAGTTCACCACTGTGGAAAATAATTTCCTCTCTGAGGAAAAATTAATAAATATCTATCTTATTAAAAGAATAATCCATAATAATCAAATTTTGTACAATCTCCCTGTGGAGAAGGTTCCGTTTTGAGCTCATATCTTACAAGTCCATCAAATGACAGCATTCGAGAAAGCCCTGCGTTTGAATATCACAAAAGAGACGATTAACACCTCTGCCACAGTCATGACAGATAAAATAGGCCAGAATGTGGTTCTGCCTGTGAGAGAAATGACATGAATGATTTTAGAAACAGAAGAATCCATCAACAGTTTCAGAAAGACTTACGAGAAGTCGCCAAGTTCACAATATTTTAATCATCATTAAAACGTATTTGTTTTGCCAGGATTTGAAATACTGATGGTAAAATACTGTCTGGTATTAAGCAAATTAAGCAACAGTCTCACGCAGCATTTCGTTTTGTTTGAAACAAATGAGTTGTATGTATGAATGAATTCTATGAATGTGTCTCTGAAGGGAACAGACTGCCTTAAGAAAAGTTTTGATGGCATTTTCATCTTCCTGCGTTATCAGAGCCATATAGGGATGTCCCGCGTGACGTCACGCCATTTGGAGCAGCCATTTTGACGGAATAGAAAGTGCTAAACCGCCGGTGATACTACAGCTCGTCGCGAAATATTCCTATCATGCCCGAGCGATGCTGTGCAGTTGGATGCGATCAGATACGTGATCATACAAAAGGAATATCTTTGTAATGTATCCCAAAAGAAATAAAACGGAGAAACAAGTGGTTGGTGGCAATAAACAGGTGATTTTGTTTTGTGTTTTCCCCTGTAAACTCAGTTTAAAGATTATTACAGGTAATGTCACTATAATTTGGTTATAAAAATACATAGACCAACTTTTGCGGTGATGATTGAATAATCCTTCCCCGCTGGCGTCCAAATCAAAGAGTTGCTGACCCATCCGGACTCGTGATACCGATAGCATGCTAACGTTAAGCTTCTGTATGCTTTTAATGAAGCTCCGGTGTAGCGTTAGCGTGATGGGAAGTGAATAATGTAGCTGTAAATGTCACCGAACTCAATGTCAGGAAGTTGTTCTACACATTTAATGCCTGTAAAAAGAACTTGTGGTGCTTCATATGGATCTATGATTCCTATAATTCTCCTTTTGCAGGAGAGATGCAAGTGGGAAATCCTTATTTACCTTTTGAATGTTGAGCGCCTTATGAACTTTATATAAAAGCTGACGCGGGACAAAATGCCCGGTCTCCCAACACGTTGAACTGACCAAAGCCACTGTGCAATTTTAATAGGCTACTTTTAAATGCATATAGCTCAGTAATGTCAGTTTTATGTATTTTCTGAGAGGGGGCGGGCGGGATTTTTGTTGGGAAAGTCCGGGGAGAGATGCACAGTTCGATTAGACTGGATAAACACATGCAGCATCTTAATTGTTAAGAAAATGAAACGAAATGAATGAATAAATAAATCAAGCCTTTATAACATAACACTAGGCTATATCATACAACATTCAGAAAAATGCTGCACGCGCACCCCTAGTTCCTACGTCTATGGCCCAATGACGCTACTATGAGTATTTACTAGCTAAATAAATGCGGGTCGGGTACAAAATGTTCTTTCCTTATTTTTTGCGGTCCGAGTTGCGGGCGGTTTAGTTGAAAACGTCGGTCGGGTGCGGGTTGTTTGTACATTGACCCGCGCATCACTGCACTGAGTAGCTGACGGATGTATTCCGTCAAAATGGCTGACACGCGGCTAGGGGTCACGTGACTGGGAGATCCCTATAGAGAGAGAGTTGCGACAACTCCATTCACTCCAATGGAACGGTTTTTTTCCAGCAATGGCGGCTCGCGGAGCCTCTCAATAGTTCCCGGAAGTAGCGGCCGCGCCGTAGAGTTCCAGCAGAACAGACCGTTTGTGATGCCCTTTTAAAAGGTAAGACGTTTAAAGAACAAGATTGTATATTATCAGTACATCGGAATCAATTTAACTTGTGTATTAAAGCATGCTAGTTGATTATTGCTATCTAAATTAGTAGTTTTAGGGGACGTTATCGGATAAATGATAGGTCATTGGATAAAATTAGTAGCGGATAACAAACCACGAACAGCCTATTAATGTTAAACCCGTTATATTAATGTAGCTGTATCCTTTGTTGTGTGTAATAAGAGGGAAACGCTTCTAAACAGAGGCTAAATATAACATTGGGAGTGTGATAGTCATTAATGGAAGTGGTAATAAGAATATCCGTTTAATTTCGTATTAAATGTGCAATAACAGAATACAATCCTTATTTTAGATTGCATATTTGAGTAAACAAAAACGTATGGGTGGAGTTTTTTAGGCATTGTTTCTGTTGAATAGTATCTGTCTATATTACTGTTTCAGCCCAGCTGATTTTGTATATAATTTGTCCCGTTTTTGTCTCCTTTATCTCTTTTAACCCAAGAAGCACAAGCGGATTCAGTGGATCCTGCAGACCCCCGCACTGACGCTGTACCCTCACCTTCAGTCTCAGCTCCTTGGATTTGCAAAACTTTTCTTGCTCCTTATTTTAAATAAATATTCAACTTGCCAGTGTTGGCCTTTGTGAAAAAGTGCAGATACACCTAAGTAGCCTACTATGATTAACGCTCAATTTAACAAAAGTTGTTAAATTATCTCAACATCTTTAAAACGAAAGGTTTATATGAAAGGTTTTAAACATAAAATGATGCCATATAATTTCGTTTTCAATTTATTATTCTTAAGACAATAGTTTATTTATTTTAAATGGTTTATTTTTGCGGACAGTTGCACAACCTGATATTTTGGGGGTTTAAGATAAAACATAAAATATGTATTTAAATGTATTAAAAATGAATTTAAACTAAATAGGTTTTGTAGATTAAAGTGATTTATGTCATGAATTTATCAAATTATGGTAAAAGGAAATAATGCACTTGGACACAAAATGCAATTGGACACTTGGAAATAATGTGTGTGTGTATATATAATCATGTTTTGTTTTTAGAACTGAATATATTGTGTATTAATTTATATACAGGGTATATACAGCAATCCTTAAGTTAAATTTAATACTTTTTAATACCTTTTTTACTACCTTCAGAATTTTTTTTAAAACCATCACGACACTGAATTGCAAGTGTTAATCAGCAACCTTTCTATTATTTACACAGATTTTGACATATAACATACAAAAAAGCATAGATTTAGAGACTGATGTTGACAACATATTGCACATATTTATTTCACTTAGTAAATAAAAATAAAAAAAACTACAAAAAATGTGCAATGGAGAGAATGGATAGTTCCAGCACACTGGCTGGCATTCACTGCAAGTTGATGCATTACAAACTGGCATCTTCTATGAACTGTTGCTGATTCACAAACTGGCATCTTCTATGAACGGTTGCTGATTCACAAACTGGCATCTTCTATGCACTGTTGTTGATGCATTACAAACTGGCATCTTCTATGAACTGTTGCCAATTCACAAACTGGCATCCACTACATGAACTGGTGAACTTTTGTTTGCACTTGTGCTATAGGCCTAATATGAACTTGTGGGCATAAAATCCTATGGCAAGTGCCTTAATTCCATGGCCTTTTCCTCAATCATTTTGTCCATTTTGACCAGTTCCTCTTTTTTCTCCTTTTGTCTCCTTCTAAGTGTGTTTGATTTGGTGATTAAGTGGGCCATTTTTGACCCAGCTTTCCCCTCTGCCTCCTCTGCCAATTTGTTGGCATCATTTTCAAGGATGGCACAGACTTCGTACAGGACTCTGCGTTGCTGCTTGAGCTCCTGTAGTTCGTCCTCTGCAGCCTTCCTTTTCTGTGTTTTAGCATCACTCTCCCTCTTTTTACGCTCTTGCTCCAGGTAGAGCCTGTACTGGGACCTTGCTGAGGCCACAGAAGCCAGCAGGTCCTTGGTTAAAGGCACCTTGAGGACACCACCACAGCTACTGACATTGTCACAGATTAACCTCAGTGCCTCCAAGGATTCACCTAGAAGGTTACAGGTTTCCACCTCCTTGTTAATGGAGAAGCCCCTCTCCACAGTAGCTTGTCCATGTGAAAGAAGTAAAACGCTCTGGCAGAATCTCAAAAGGTCCATGTAGGATGGGCTGAGGGTCAAGTGTAGAAACACATCCACACGTTGCTTGAAAGGCTGGAAAGAGCGGAATTGTTCACCTCTGCCCTCAAGAGACAGCAATGATGTAAACTGCTGAATGATTACATCACCTACAACATAGACAAAGAAATTATGTTAATTAATAGGTCATTTAAATGTAGTAGTCCCAGTTGGCCTATCAGACCATTTGGCAAAACATACATCACAACATCAAGGAATGTTTAAGGCTTCTTCTGAACGTATTAATTTGATAAAGCATTGACATTTCCTGACTGTTGAGAGGAGAATGCAGAAAACCATCTTGCTAACACACACTTCTCACAGAAGGCTTTTATCAATCTGAATAACCTATGCACTTTGACTGTCCCTATACAATATATTCTTACCAGCTGGGATGCCACCTGCCAAATGTTTGCCTTGGAGGAATGTTTGCACTATTCCCTTCATCTGTCTGATGCACCTATCGGGATCTCTGTGCATTCTTGAAGGGTCCAAGCATGCAATCTGCCTGACCACTTGAAATTTCAGGGGGCTTTTCTCCTGTAGCTTCACAACAACCTTAACCAGGCCCTGCAAACATTCTCGCCTGAAGGTGAGCACAGAAAGCTCACCAACCTTGAATCCTGGTTTGCTCTGAAGTTCCTAACAAATGAGGAACATTAGTGAATGTTCACTGCAAATGCTTTGGAAAATAATTTGTTTTACTTCTTTATCCCTATTTCTTTTTCATCTTCTTCTTCTTACTATTAATTTGAGTAGTAGTAGTTGTAGTAGCAGTCTAAACATAGTAGTAGTAGTACTACTAAATGACAGAAGTTAATTTTACAACATACATCCTGGTTCTTTTTGCAGGCAACCCAAAAACACATGTGCATCTCTAGGGAAAAAAAAAGAAAATACCTTGATAGCAGATTCTGCTCCCAGACCTATGTCTACACTCTTTGGGGAGACCAAGTTTTTTTCATCTGTTAGATCTATTTTGATCAGCTGCAGGGGTGTGAGGTCCTGGGTGAGCTCTCGTTGAACGAACCGCCTCAGTAAACTCTTCAAATGACAAAACAAGCAGTTAGTAATCCAACAATTTACACAGATTCACCAAATGCAATCAATTTTATAAATATGTAATGATCATTACCATCAGCAGCTCAGTCAAATCTTTGGCCAAGAAGGGCAACACTGGCTCATCAGTTTGGAACTTTGTCAAGAAGGGGTTGAAAGTTCTTGCAATTGCCAGAAAAAACTGGAGTTTTGCAATAATGAAAGGATCCTTTTGTGCAGCTACTATGGTGTCATATGAAGCTGTGCAGGGGACTGGAACCTTCTTTTTCTCTGCAGCATCCACATACGTCTTCAGCACTGGCCAAACTTCAACTGCCCTTTCCGCCACTGGAACGTTTTCCACCCATCTATGGCCACAAAATGGTATGGGAAAGCAGGAGGACCCCGTCAGGCTAGTGAAATCTTCTCTCCTGGCAGGAACATTATGAAAGAGGAAGTGCATGGCTCGCAGAAGTTTTTCCAACTGCCACATAGTAAAGCCTGCCTTTAAAGCATTATGGACGGTGTGAAGTCCACAGCTTCCAACATTGACAACCTGGGCACCTCCATAGAGCTCTGCATGTTCTTTCTGGAGTAGATCCATCAACTTGAAATTCACATTGGGGCCATCCATTCCAACTGATAGCAGTTGCCTCATATTCAATTGTGTGACACATTCCTGTGAATCGACACCAGAAGTAAATCTGTTAAGTTATCATTCAGACACAGTAAAATAGATCTCAACATTAACAAATGTTGGTTAAGGAGAAGCATTACTGCATACACATTTGATTTCAATTAATAAATGGTAATTCAGCAATTAAATTTAGTGTTTTTTTCTAACAACAAAACTATAAGTGATAAGTTGTTGAATTTAACAAAATACTAAAAACATAATTTTCTTGTAACGTTACCTTGGATAGGGCTGTTGCGGTGAGGGAATTTCCCTTGCGGTAATTTTGAGTGGCTCAATAGCGCGATATGCGGTATTACCACCATTTATTTATTTATATTAATTTGTTGCTATATAAATAAGTGTTATGATGTGGTCAGCATGCACAAAAACGAGGACATTTTCCATAACCAATGTAACCGAAACTAAACAGTGTATTTGCGCTGCGCATTGAAATGCTGTCACTCAGCGCGCATAGTTACATTGCCATGGCAACGGACTGTCTTTGAGTAAGTCATTAAACCGTTCATTCAACGAACACGTTCAAAAACGCTGATTCATTAAAAGATAGATGGAATAAAACAAGGTGTCAATTAGATTTTTAGCTTCCTTGGAATAAATGCAGGTGGCCTACAGGTTTAATTCAAGTAACTGCAGGACTTTGGCCAATTGTTATTATTTTGTGTAACCAACAGTAAATTGTTTTTTCTTTGACGCCTGATTGAGGCTCCTCATCAAACATCAACACGAATGGCCCAGCCTTGTTGATGCTATCAACAAGCTGTTTTTTGAAGAACGATGCTAATCCAAATCTGATGATGTACCCGGTTTTGTCTTTACCACACGTGAATGACTTCGCGATCTCAGAGTCGGGAAACATTTCTTTAAACAGCTCCGAAATTCCTTCATTGGAGTTCAATGAGTGGTGTTTAACTGCAGTGTTCAGACACCACAGAGCCTCCGCGCGCAGTGTTGGTGTGGCGCCCATGGCGACCCGGAGGTCAGACGTAGCTGGAGCCGTAGCGTTGGCCAGTAGGCCTACAGTGGCACTAATTTGCGGCGGTGGTGGTGGAGGTGCAGCCGCACAGACAGCTGAGATTGGTAGAATTAACTGCTCTCTCCGAGCACGCATTCCATTTTTATGTTTAGTGGATTGCATATGCGACCGAAGTGCGTTAGCTCCCATCCAGTTGACATTGATGTTTTTTTTTACACACCGAACAATAAGCCTGCCTGTTATTCCCTACTACAGGCCTGAGCCAGTCCTTAAACGCTGGTTCGTTCACCCCAGCTATCAGAAAACTTGCATTTGCCCATGAAGACGACGTTGTCCAGTCGTTGAAGATATGCCTTGAAGCAAGTCTAAAATAAAACGTAAGCTAGCCACTTCTGTTCGAGCGCGCAGTGTTCTGAGATGATGCCGAACGACCACTGAATATGACGTCAGCATCAAACATAAGTTGAGACGGAGACGAAAGATCTTTGATTATGTGCCCAGATATGCTAAAGCACATATTTAAACGAACTAACGCGAACGCAGATGGGATTTCAATCAGAATAATAGGACACCTGATAGTCTGAAAAAATAATACCTAATTTGGGAAAAAATAATACCTCTGAGACCACATTTAACACTTTTAATGGCCTTAAATTTGACAATTTTGATTTATCACTTTTTAATACTTTTTAAAACCCCGCGGACACCCTGAGAGAGCTCGCAAGGGCTCTGCATGACACGCGAGGTTCGTGGTAGCTCTCTTGAACGTAAAGAGAGTTAGCCGCGGGCGCAAGCGGCATAGTGAGTCGCAGCGGTGTGTCCGTCCACTCTGTGTGCATCCTTTGTGTGCAGCGCTTTTAAATGCGACTCAAGACAAGGAGAGAGCGGGAAGCGCACAACGGCTCAATTTTTGCTCTTTTAGAAAAAGTGTGATGCAACGGCGAACACACTAATGCGTTAAAAAGATATATAGCGCACCGGATGGCACAGCAGAACAGCGGGGCCGAAGGTGGCTGCGAGTAGAAACAGGAGCCGGCATCCTCAGAGCTGCTTAGCAGGGCTTGTTCCACTGAAGGCTTTTCGATGGCGACGTAGAAGGCTTCTCACCGGAGGTCAGCGAAGTTAGAGAGAAGAGGTATGGGTGCTTTTATATAAGTCACGCCCATTCTGGCGGGCTCTGACGTGCCAGGGTGTGAAGCGCCCTGATTGTTTCAATGTGTCTGAGCCGTCTCGCCATAGGTTCGTGCAGTTGCAGCAGCACAGCCAATGACTGCGCTGACGTTCATATGTGTCTGCTGTGCAGCTGCACTGCATTTTACAAATTTGGCTTCAATATTCTCGAGAAAAGGAGTTTTCCCTTAGCGTAGGCTAAGCCTTACGCAATTCGAGAGACCTCTCGTAAGGGAACCACAATTCCGAAAACAAAACAAATAATTTTTAAACGCAATGGAAAGACTAAAAACTAATTAACAAGTTAGAAAACACAATAACAATTCCGAAAACAAATTAACAAGTCAGAAAATACAATGACAAGTCAGACAAATCGGAAAAGTATTTATGGCGAATGGAATACTGACCGCTGATTGGACGAGACATCTGTCAATCAAGGACATGCAGAAAGTACAGGCAGACTGCGGCAGGAGAAAGTCGATTCGCGTGTGCATGTGTAAATATTAGCTGTATCATCTACGATAATATTTTTTTAAATTATTTGCGAGGCTGCTAGCTGACATTATCGAGTATGTTCACTCACTTTGCTAAAAACGTAAACACTATTAGAATGCAGTCATAATGCCCCTAAAATTGCAGATAAAGGGGCAATGGCCCTGCATGAGCTTTTGTCTTATAATATGGTACGCCTATAGTTAAGCACACAAGCAAGAGTGCTGTTTTTTTCCACATGTGATATTAAAGGTAGGGTATGGGATTTGCAAAACGGCCGGCAGATTTAGAAAATACACAACTCAAATGGTCCTGACTCCACCCATTTCGAAGAACATGGACGCACAATCATGCACAAGCGAAAACTCAGATGCGCGAGAGCGAGACAGGCTAGTGTAGGTTGGGAATTTTTGCCTGACGTCATCATTTACCTGCTAACACCGTCAACATGGCAACATGGCACAACATTCAGCGGTAAGTTGCACAAGCTTTGAGTATGTGCATGAAGGGGTCACGCGCGCGAGGGGGGGTACGGTACGACCCGGTTTGATTGACGAACTTACTGTCCAATGATTCTAGGTGGTCCTTGGAAATGATTGGCTGGAGTTTTTCGAGTCCTGCCCGTTCCACAGATGATTAAATTGCTTATATTTCAGTGCTTCTAACTCAGTGGGTTAGGAAGTGATTTTGAAAAAATGGACAAAAAAGAGAATCACATACCCCACCTTTAGTTTTATACAGATCAATAAACAAAAACATAATATTGTGAATTACAATTTGTCACTCGAGGGAGACTCAAACTCAGGTCGTTAGCGTCAAAAGCTAAATCAGCTGTTCTTGCTACACACCACTCTCCCACTTTACCAGATCGAGTTCTTTTATAATTTTGTCTGACCAAACCAGATGTGGTAGGAAGATTTTAATATGAAAAGATTTTTTCTCTGCCATAATAATCGCACTAAAGTAGACGGTTAAATAGACAGCTCTAATATTTTCACATGCACACCGCGAAGTGACTTTCTCCTGCCGCAATCTACTGTACTTTCTGCATGTCTTGATTGACAGATGGCGGAAGCCATGTTGCGCCTCCATCTTGAAAATACATTAGCCAAAGAGGGACATACCTGGAAAGGACACTCCGGGTGCCCATCCGACTCGTGCAGAAGAGAACCCCGCACGAGCTGCAGCGAGAACGAGGCATTTGAAACAACGCTGTGTCGCGATGGCAAAACACAGTAGCAGAGAAAGGATATGCGTAGCTCTCGCCGGATGGCTGCAGGAGAACGGCGACAAAAGAGAAGCGGCTTCTCGAGAAGTGAAGAAGGTGCTGGGTGTGCTGCAGGTAAGGCTCGTTCTAGCTGCTTGGCTTTATTCGATGGCAATAACTTCGTAGAGGAGACAGAGACGTGAAGGTCCCTGAAGGAGATTAAATCTGTACTATGGCGAATTAGATGGGCTTTTATAGCTTTAGCCATGCCCATTCTGGCGGGCTCTGATCTGCTTGGCGCCAAGCTGCCTGATTGGTTCGCGGCGGTCTGAGCTGCCTCGCCATAGGATGTGCAGTTGCCTCAGCACAGCCAATGGGTGAGCTAGTAGCTCTGCTGGTATTTGCTGTGCAGCATTACTGCGTTTTAGAATGATAAGCTTCAATATTCTCGAGGAAAGGAGTTTCCCCCACTGCGTATTAGCTACGCAATACGAAGTGACCGTTCTCGAAAAGGGAACTATTGCTTGTATACTCTTGTGTACTGTATGTTCATGTTTTGTTATTGTCGTTCGTTCATCATCTTCAGGTTCAGCCTATGATAAAGAGACATCCACTTGCATTTTGTGTTTGTGCATTTTGGGGGCGGGTCAATGAAGGTAGGGGATTGTTTGTTGGGTTGATTTCAAATAGGCTATCACAGTGTTTCTCAGAAATAGCTTGCTGCACATGTACTAACTAAATGTTGAATGTCAGACTTATTTTGATAAAAAGTGTTTTAAAATAAGAACCTCTTTACCTTACTGTTCTGCAAGCTGGGATACAGAGAAAAAACAAACAAATAATGAGATTCAGCTATTGATATTCAATACCTTTAATTCCTATACAAACTCAATAAAGAACAACTCTTACTTGATCACACAATGTCTTTATTCATATCAGTTTTAGCCTGATATGCAAAAATATAATTTAAATTTGTGTAAATCATGACATGTAGGCTAGCTATATTCTCATTTGTATGTTTTTGAATACTAATGTAAATAAATACTTATGAACACTGATTATCATTAGATAATTAATTCATTAACACCAACATTTTTTTAATGTAGGCTATGCTGTTTATTAAAACTAGGCTACATCACTCCTGGTTGCTGACAATAACGTAAAGTTGGTGTTTTGAAACCAATGAAGATGGTTAGCTTTCAGAAAGAGGGGTGATGTTTCACCACTGATTAAGATGATATTATCAGTGACATTGAATTATTATCATAAACATAACTGGGTCAAGACAAATGGATTGAATTGGCAGTAGGCATTTATTTTGATTACATGTTCAAGAAGTTTTTTTTTTTTTTTTTTTTTTTTTTTACCATCTGCTTTATTTGGTGATATAGCACATACTGGACAAAGACAGTAGGCTAAAAAAAAAAAAAAAAAAAAAAAAAGGTAAGCACATAATTAGTACATTTTAGGTACAGTTGCAGTGATGAGCAATCTTAATAGGCTAATTCAAATTAAACTGGGCACACAGTGGCATCGCGACTGTGGTAGCTATTATAGGCCTAAGTTACAGTAATGGGCGCTTTTTCCATTACCAGTACCAGTACCAGCTCGACTCGCCTCGCTTTCCGCTCCGTTTTCCATTGCAGATAGTAGGCTACCTCCACAATAGTACCTGGTCGTCATAGTAGCGACGTGAAAAACACACCCGCTACCCATACACACAGGACAATGGAGGAAATCGAGTGTATGCTGTTTTACATAATATTAGTAATGGGTATATCACGCAATCTCTGGCAAAACTGTTTAAAAATGTCGGGGTTATACATACTCCGTCTGGCGCGTGCAATGATGGCGCAGTGAATAGTGAACATTCTCTCTGACCAATCAGCAGTCTGCCGTGTTTCACGTCACATTTTAGTATCGCCTCAGCTCGCTCAGAAGAGGCTCGTTTGATATGAGCAAATTCTGCGCAGAACCGGTGATCAGTGCGAGATGCATGCCGGTTAGAAAAGTGTCCGAGTGCGGTCCGCCTGGCTCTGATATCATGCTGACGTATGTCAAAAAAACTCTCGCGACCGCAAGGCGCACGTGTCGGATTCTGCAGTTGCGCGCAGTTGCTCTCGACCGAGTTTATTCATATAAACGCTCATTGGTTTAAACAACCGTGATGTATTGTTCTCTTTTAAGATGTTTGAATTTAAAACTTTGATTTCGTGTTTTTATGTGTATAAAAATGTGTGAGTATTCGCAAACTCTCTGACAGTGCGATCTCTATGGATTATGTGATTATGTAATTGTTATCAAATATATATAAAAAAACATGTCTGTATTAAAGAAAAAAAAAGATTGATAAAAACTTAGCCTATTTGGAATGGGATTAAGTAACAAGTGCTTTAGTGTCTTGTTCATTATATTAATTTTCATATAAAAGCAACAGAACTTAAATTTCATCCAGTTTAGTAGCAACATTGTGCACGAGCATGAATCCCGCGATATCCATCTTGATCTCACAGGTGTCAGATCCACTGCGAGAAGAGAGAACTGTCCGGCTTGCCTGCGCTTTTTTCACTCCTCCCCTCACTGCAGCCGCCTACTCTCGCATACATTTCAGGCGAGGCAAGGCGCATCTCAAACAAGCCTAACCTCGCCGAAGGTGATACGAAAGTATCTGGAAGCAGCAGTTACCGGTACAACTTTTACACAGTTGAAAACCAAACAAAGGCGAGTCGAGTCAAGTCGAGTCTAGGCGAGTCCAGGCGAGCTGGTACTGTGTAGTGGAAAAGCGCCATAAGTTGCCAAACACAATTCAGTGGTTCCTTAAGCAACCCTTTCTTTAAATTTGGGCGTGGGGTTGATGACGTGTAGTCACAGTGTATAAGAATGAGGAAGATATACGGCACTTACCTGTTTTATCGGATAAGTAGGTAGCTACTATTAAGGCCAGTATTGACAGATACCAATACCTAGTCCTATCTCTTCTGAAAAGAAAGTTTGTGCGATTTCTGGGAATGACACAGGTAATTATAACCATTTAACATGATATTTGAAAGCCGTAGGCTAACTTTAACATATAATTATCAGACTTTTTTTTGTTGAACATTTAGCCTATCAATAGCAATCACAGATCATTGTCATGCAGTCTTTTGGCAACTTTTAATTTAAACTTATAAAAAACATAACGCAAACACATTATATTAAATGTCACATTTACATTCGTGGCTATTGTAAAACAAATCCAGATAATATGCTACTCTAAATGAGCCCGCTGTTAGATCGACGTCACGATGTCTTGCAGCAGGCTTGTTTAGACTGTCTGCAGGAGAAACTGTTCATTGACAGTTTCTCTTACTCTTGTAACACTGCAGTCAGGGTTCGAATTACAAAGTGGCTTTCGGGGGAGCCCTATTTTCCGATCATCCCTGACCCTGACTGACTTTAACGCTTTTAGTGCATGTTCGGGCATTTAAAAACAATAGGTTTACAGTAAACCTATTGTTTACTTAGTAAACCGTTTACTTCAAAACACAAGTGTCAGTCAGTGTTGTCACTGTTAGGGCAAACAGCTCTGTCCACGGTTCTGAATCAACCGCGCTTAGGCCTACATCATGCAAATTAGGGCTGCACGATATTGGAAAAAAATTACAATTAAATTTTTTCCCCCAACGATATATATTGCGATATTGAGAGCCATAACTCCAGGCTAAAGTCAATAATTACCATTCCATGATATTAATAATTTCACTAATAAGCAAGCTTCATTACAAGTGACAAAAATGTCACTTAATATTTTATTCCAAAATTAGAACATTTCTGTAAACACAAAAGCAGAACACATTTTTAAATAAAACAGCAGCTTTACACCAACCCCATGATTGGTTTACAACAATATAACTTAAAATAAATATATTTTTTATAAAAAAAAAACTTAAGCATTTTGGTTCACAATCTTTTAAGCCAACTTTTCTTAGCCAAAGTAAAACAGTGTTGGTCATAATCATATATGAAATAAACAAAATGAAATAAAACTTTAATATATTTGTATCTTAAATTATTATTAAATAGATTTAATTATTAAATCTTCTAAACAGATTAGAGAACATGTTTCTGTAAGCAGAAAAGCCAAACACGTTTAAACAGCAGCTTTAGCCTACACCATACCTCCTGTCAGCACCACCGCTCCCACCACGCGCATCAAGAGCTGAGGGGGCACCAACAAAAATAGCCTAATGAAAAATCAATAATTATAATGCCGATATTAATTCAGTATAGAAATACAGACATCCCAAGTCTCCCGGAAGTTCCGGGATTCTCCCGCATATTGATAGCGGCTCACTGATGCCCGCGAATTAGTTAAAATCTCCGGAATCTAGAGCGAGCGCGCCCACGAGACCGAGACTGTGCTCCAAACCGCGCAGCGCGTGCACGGGAGAGAGCAAGAGACCGCGCGCGCGCCTCATGAAGCGCATCGCACATCGCGATGTCGATGTTAAAACAGAATATGCCCTAATGCAAATCATGATAAAAACAGAATAACTCACATAACAAAAAAATGGACAGTGCTTTAGAGCTCCCCCTAAATGTCTCAAAGTAGGCTTTCAGGGGAGCCCAGGTCCTTTTCAGGGGAGCCGAGCTCCCCTTAGCTCCCCCGTAATTCGAACACTGACTGCAGTGTACGTATTATCTTAAAATTAATTGTTTTAAACGGCAATAATTTATGCCATCACCTGAAGTAGTAGGCTATATTCTTCGAGATCGGTCCGCCCATCCCCGAGTTTCACTTCTATGAAAACAAAAACCGCGCTAAAATGTTTTTTTTTTTTTTTTACCCAGCATAATGGACATTTATTTGACACATTTTGCAATATATTTTTTCCTCCTCCTTTATTCGTGTTATTTATTTATTTTACTTCTTATTTATACTTCTTTATACTGTACATAGCCTACATACAAAGATATAGGGCCTAGCCTAACTAAACATTGAAGAAGGCGCAGACCAAACGTAAAAGTTTTTTACTGTAGGCTGCATTTGTGTCAGGTTTAAGAAACACTAATGGACTTTACATTTTGCTTAACCCAACAAAAACAGAACACAGACCTATCTGACTGTCTTTTAAAATTGAATGCATTGCCAGCTATCCATAATATTTTTATAGGCTATATGACGATATATCGACAAAGAAAAGTGATTGAAAGTAGGCTAGGTGAGAGGGTCATTGCATCCAATCATGAAGCAGAGTTTAAAGGCCTGCTGAAACAAAAATGTTATTCCCATGATATTGAATGTGTCTGTCTCCATTTTAATTTAAACTGAAACTATTTCACACGGATCCAAATGGCTATTTTCTGTTCCATAATGAATAGTTAGTTGTTGGTTAAACAGGTGAACAAAATGACATAAAGGGACAATTATGGAGGTAGATTTTAACAGAAAGGATGACAATAATGTTTACAGTTTATTAATTAATGTTTGTTGGCCCACAATGATCTTACATTACCTTTACATTTTTGACGTATTGTGACTTTTGTGGTTTTACTTCTTTTCTGAAAATAATAGGCCAATAATAAAAAAAACTTCTGGAGTTCCCTTACAAAAAATAAGTAGTATAATACTTTAAATTAATTTTATTAAGTACTTAAGTAAAGTTCAAGTATATTTGTAAGTATACCTTTTGTAAGTAAGTAATCTAATATCAATATAGTATTAGTGACCTGGAAGTGTAAGCTACTACTGTATACTTGGTCGGGACTAAATTGGCCCAATTTTTAGTATATAAAAGTATAATTAAAAGTTTTAAGTAGGCCTATACTTAAAGTGTAACAGTAGTACATTTTGAGTACACAGCTAGTTTACATCTTTTTTTTAGTTTGTACTGCAACTAAAAGTGAACTTATGGGTATACTGATAGTTTAGTTAAATAGGCCTACTTATAGGACTTTTTTAGTTTATGAAAGTACACCTTGAACTATTGATCTACTAGTTTAGTTGTTTTGTACTGCAAGTATACTTGTAAGTTTTCTTTTAAGGTTTAGTTCACCCAAAAATTAAAATTCTGTCAGTAATTACTTTGGTGTAATGGTGCCCCCTACCGTATAACAGTGAAAACTTGGATAGCCAGACATTTCCATTAAGGGTAGGGAAGTGTTGTGTCATCAATTACACAAAAAACAATCCGTAAATGTGAGGAAAGAGTTAAGTAAATTTGAAGTAAATTCCTATGTACACTAGCAGTGGACTACACAAAAATTCACATACTCAGAATTAGGAAAATATCTGTTTTCTTTAAAAATCAATATTTTCAAACAAATATATTGTATTTGGGTGCTAAAATGTGCAATTTTACAAGACAGTAGAATGAGTAAACACAACTACAAGCCAAGTATACTTAAAATACTTAATTATACCTTTAAGTATCCCGATTAAAAGATTGAGTAGGCTACAAGTACAGGCCAAATTTTCTTAGACATTTCTGTCAGTATAAGTCAAGTATACTTAAGTGTAAGTTTAAATATATTTCTGAGTAGTACATAAAGTAGGCTCTATATTTCTGAGAAGTATATAAAAAGTATACTAATAGCACACTTGAAGAAAACTATTTTTTTGTAAGGGTTGAAGAAGCATTAATGACTGATGTATTAAATGGCCATAATGGCCATCTCTCTCCACAGATTGTAATGAACACTGTGGAATTCCAGTTCCAAGTACCATTTTCAGTTCCACTTCCAATTCCAATACCTAAAAAAACAGATCCCCTAATACAATGCATCACAGACAACAAGTTAAAGAAACTTCGCAAATCATTAAAAGGCAGAGATATTAATGGTTTGTACTCTTCTAAAGTCTGGAATGATCATGTTACACCATTAACAGCAGCAGTTATATGCAGAAATGAAGGAATCTGCTCATATCTACTTAAAGAGTCGGCTGATCCTAACAAACCCTCAACAAATGGACAAACACCTCTACATTATGCTGCTTTAACACCTAGAGTTCCATTGAGTATTGTGAAAAGATTACTTGCAGCAAAAGCTAACCCAGATGGACACAGATTACACATTTTTACTCCATTGCAATGTGCTGTTGATCATGGCCGTGAAAACATTGTGAAAGCACTTATAGAGGCTGGAGCTTCACCTGTAAGGAACTATGGGAGGAATCCAGAACTTGATAAAAAGGTGGAGAAAATGATCTATCGACTATCTTCACAGGGTGAAGTGTTTGAGAAAGTACGTATATCTTTCTCTTTTCATTGTGCTGTAGAAATGACAAACCAGACAGAAGTTTACAGCGTGTTTAAGGAACATTTCTTTCAAGAGGATCCTTTTGTTCCTTTGATTTATTTTGAGCAATACTTTAGTGTCATTGGTCTTGGTGCAGAGCAGTACCGTCAGACCGCCATCAAGTGGTTAAAAGACACAAATAGTGCAGACCGATACATTGAGGGACTCATCAAGCGCTTTCCAAGAATCCCTCATGAAAACTGGCCAATTGCACTAAACTGCTTAAATGTTGCTTTGTGTGTCAGTGAAAGCATCTCTCCTCAGGTATTCAGTGAGCTTGTGTCAGTTCTTACAAACAGTCTCCAGCGCTTTGGAAATGCACAAGGAGAAAGAGTCAATCATCTGATACTAAAGATACTCAATGTCATGATGCAGAAGACGTCTGAGGAGAAACTACAGAGTACAAACAATTCTGTCTATGAGAAGTTATGCAAAAGTCTATTGCCTCTCACACATCCTGATTATTCAAGTCTAATTGGAGTGTGGACATATGGACTGTTTGCCATTATAAATGACTTTGCTCCAGAACTTGTTGCATTGTGTGGATTGTCTCCCATCCCAGAGATGATACTTATAAAAGCAGAGACAGAGATGGATGAAGTAATGAAAAAAAAACTGCAGAAGTTTGATGAATCACTGAGACATCCAGCCGGTTCAAGTGCAGTGAATAGTTTATGTGAGGAGGCTGCCACTCTATCAACAAGCAGGAAGAAGAAGAAAAATAAGAAGGAGGAAAAAATCCAGCAAGAAGTGGGATCACAAGATTTGGAGCTGCGAGATAAAGAGGAACCGTATCCAGACACTGTAGTGAAATCCATTGAGGAATCAAACTCAAGTGTGCAGCCGTTCACACCGCCTGCTGAGAACTCAAATATTTCAAAAAGGTGGGTTCAGACCAGCCGCCGTTGGAGGCCCAAGCTTCAGAAGCTAGCAAACATGGATATTAGTGATAAAAATAGGCTGGGAAACCTTACTCTTGTACTTAGTGATGAATTTCAGATCGCTAAAGGCAGTGATGGAACACAAGTTTTCCTTGGTTTGAGGGATGATGGCACAGAAGTGGCTGTGAAACGAATGATTAAGTCTAATTACCAAGTTCTCAAAAATGAGGAGGAATTTCTACGACTTCCACAGCTTGATAGTCCCTCTATTGTGCGATATGTGGACTTTGCTGAAGATGACAATTTTGGATACCTTGCTCTTCAGCTTTGTGAGTACACTCTGGAGGAATATATCCAGGAGCATTTACCAGATGATAACACTGAGAGAAGTTTGGTTCTGAAGAAGCTGGTGAATGAAGTTCTCTGCAGCTTACAGGTTTTACACCAACCACAGACCAAAGTGCTCCATCGGGACATCAAACCCCAGAATGTTCTGATTGGTAGGAGTTAAACCTGGTTAATTACATTTATCTGATAAATTTTTTCTTCCATTAATTTGAAACTTCTGTTTGTTATAGACATAAATGGAAAAGCTAGATTGGCTGACTTTGGCATAAGTCGTCGATTGAACCTAAGCCAAACGACTTTACGAACAGGCATTGCTGGAACTAGATGCTGGAAGGCAAAGGAGACCATAGACGAGGAGGTCAACATTGGGTACAAGAGGAGCTCTGACATTCAGGTGGTCTCTCCTCTTTGTTTAACTCAACAATGTTGTAATTATTATAACTACATTAAATAATAAAAAATATATTATTAGAAATTCAATTATTGACCTTAATACACAATTACAAATACAATTAATTTAAATTGTAATTGATGAAAATTCTAGACTTAACACTGTAACCTGTTTGAAGGTTGCTGGGATGTTAGTGTACTACATTCTCTCTGGAGGACACCATCCGTTTGGTAAAGGTCCATATTGTGAAGTCAACATCCTACAAGGAAGATACTCACTGGAACATCTGGATGATGATGTAGCGAAGGATCTCGTCGAGTGGATGATCAATGAAACTCCAGAGGAGAGACCAACAGTGGAGAAAACCCTTGCACACCCCTTCTTCTGGACTGATGAAAGGTAGAACATGGATTTGGTAATGACATTTATTAGTCTAAAAAAGCCAGAAAGGTTCAGTACTGCTTATAGTACTAGCTTATTACTGTATATGATTTTGTATTAAATGAAGAGGAAATTTCATCTACTGTAGATACTTTTTTATCATCTGAAGAGTTTGTGCTGTTTTTGAAATCCTGTCAGGAGAGTGGAGTATTTGAAAAAATTGGGGAACCAGGCTGAGGCCGAGAACCATCGTAATGTTGATGAGGAGCTCCTTCATGCCATTGAAAAATACACTGAGGGGAAAAGTTTTTCTGAATGGAAAACTAAAGTGAGTCTAACTTTAGTGCAGACATGTTCAAACAAATTTATATAAATATGTAAATATAAACCATTCTAAATATTTAAATAAATGAAAATTGTAACAACTTAAAGAATCTGATTTGTCTTCAGGATGTTCCTTTTTCCTGCTCTAATCTTGGTTTTAAAAATCATTTTACTTTTGTGAATATATTTCTTTGGTCAGCTGCCATCTGAGCTTGTCCAGAAACTGGAAGGGAAGAAGAAAGGCTATACTGAGAACATACTGGGACTGCTGCGTTTTATACGCAACCTACACGAGCATTAGTAAGTTACATGCACAGTTTTTTTTTAAATAATTTAGTAGTATTGTGTGTCAGACCATGTTTTTTGGTGTCTCTTTTCTCTACATAGTCCAGAGGACGTAGAGACCATCAACCTGATGGATTCATTCCCTGATCTCTTTGGGAGTGTGTTCAGGTTTGCAAAGGAGAGAGGATGGAACTCCAGGGCGATTCTGAAAAAGTTCTTCAGCTCAGTTCCACAGATTTGATCAACCCTGCCAGTTGAGATTAGTCAAGCCGAATCCCTTAGTGTTTTTAAATCATCCCTTAAAACTTATTTGTTTAGGGTAGCTTTTACATAATTGGTCGTAATTGCCATATTATTATTATTATTATTATTATTATTATTAATCATCGAACATTTCATAATGTTTTTATTTGGTGTTTTATTTTTTTTCTGTCATTAATGCATTGTTTGTATAATTGTATGTTTTATCATGTTTCTATTCTTGTAAAGCGCTTTAAAGGTGCCATGTGTAATTGTCTGGCAAAAAAAATCAAGTCATACTCCACATTCCATACCAGATGGGGGCAGTATACCTCACATATCAAAATATGTGATGTAGGATATGGTATTTTATAAATCACACACTATAAATATGATAAAGAAGCAGAAACAGATAGTTGCAGTAAAGAAAGATATTTTAATAAGTTGAAGAAACAATAATGATTTGTGACACACACACACACACACACACACACACACACACACACACACACACACACACACTCGATTTGCGCATCGCCATCATGTGTGTATTACAGGTAACGTTATTACATTGCTTCCTGATATCACGTGCACAAACACAGATAACCTATATTTATATATATATATACTACAGGGCAGTTGAATGCTTGTATCTGATAACCGTGAAGCTCTTGTAATTATTACTTTACCCAACCTCTCCATGTCGAGTGATGCAGTAAACATAAGACAGCGCACGTGAACCGATCATTTCTACTATAGTAAAAAAAAACACGAACACTGTTGAAAGATACAGTAGGCTACAAATGACCTGTTCGCGCCACAAATTGTTCTCCGTCCTTAGCGACCGAGTCATTGAATGTGAAACAGCCGGCTGCTGTCGTCAGCGAGCAGCACTCTTCAGACAACGAGGGCTCGCGCGCCGTGTTGATACCTCCGTTTCAGTTTCTCCAACCCGCGCAGTGCGGCGGTCAGAACACGGAGACCATTCTGCCCCTAGCTATGCGTGCGAAAGCATGGGGAGCGATCCCGGGCGTGTCAGAATGGGTGCTGAACGTTGTAAAACAGGGCTATGCGTTGCAGTTCGCTCGCCGTCCCCCGCGCTTTCGAGCCCGGACCGTGACGAGCGGTCATTTTCTTATCTGATCTGATTTGTGCTTCAGAGCGCGGTGGTTGTAGGGGTCTCTTGCCAAAGGCTTCAGCCATCCTTCCGCTCTCTTCCCTGAATTGAAATGAAGTAGTAGTGGGCTGTACTTTCCACACGATAGACATCAGGTTCAAGTACGCCCACAAGCTGTGCGAGTTATTCGTGTCGTGTATTGCAGGTTGGCTGGTGGTTATGTGCCCCGCATACCGCCTCCCATGGCCGAAACTGGTATTACAACACCTGTCGGGCCGTGGCTAGTAATGCTAATGCTAATTAAGGTTGATATCTCTGCAGCACTATAACTTGACATTTTTTTAATGACATCATTGCCCTTATTTCTTCTCATTCTTTTGATGCGTGTAGCTCATTTTTTGGATATTTTTACCTCAATTTTTACACATGGCACCTTTAAGATGCTACTTTTAAAGGCGCTATAGAAAATAAAGTTTACTATTATTATGACAACTGAAAAACATTGACAGTTAAAGGTGCAGTGTGTGATTTTTTAGCAGCATCTAGTGGTCAGATTTGCAAATTTCAAACAGCAAGTTTTTCCCTTTTCAAACTCGAAGGAGAACCTACGGTGGCCGACGTAAACAGCACATTTCTCCCCACATAGCAAACCCACAACACAGCGAGGGAGAATATTAGTAAGAGTTTAGCTGGCTAATATGAGCTGTTATGCTGTGGGCTAATGTTAGTGTTTTATGGTCAATAGTACTAATCAGCTGATTGTCTCACGAATGTAACCAGCACATTTATCCCCACATAGCAAAGCCATAACACAGCAAGGGAGAAGAACTAAGTTACATGAAACAATATAACTAACGTTACATATTTTACACCACTGACAAGGGAAAAGTCACTTCTCACGGTGTCTATGGCTAGCTTCTAGGTAATGCTAACATTATGAAACAACAGTTTTTATTTGCATTGTTAAAGTTGCTCCCTCTCTCTGCCGTGCACATGCGCGCTCTTGCTGGCTCGCTCTAGATTCCGGGAGATTTTAACTAATTTGCGGGCATCAGGGAGCCGCTATCAATGTGCGGGAGACTCACGGAACTTCCGCGAGACTTGGGATGTCTGCCTTAGGCTACCTATCCAGCAGAAAACAGGCAACTTTTTCCCCTCATAAGACCCTTCCATCGGTGAAAAGCCACACCGATGTGGACCCGTAATTTTTCCCTTATTTTTCTGGCTTCATCATACTTACTCTTCTTCGAAGCAGATTTACCCTCCGTCGGCTCTTGTCCTAAACAATATCTGGTCATTCATTTTCCCGAAATTCTGCTGCATCTTTTTCTGCTGCTTCTCATTCAAGTTAGTGACGAAACGCACTCTGTAGCGCTGTTTGTTCGCTGTCGGCTACAGTAGAAACATGACGTCACAATATGTCGACCTTCAGAGAAAGGGGTGCCCGCGGTTATCTAGATATAAATGACTCATTCTAAGGTAATAAAAACATAACGGTTCAGTAAGGTCTTTATCCACCACTGAAAACATAGTTATGGATCTTATATTGCATTTCTGTCAATAGATCCTCAGAAATATTACACATTGTACCTTTAAAGAGGCACAATATAAAATAGTCAGTAGTACATTTTTGAACAGGGTATTTTCAGTTCTTGCTTTATCTTGTGGAAAAAATGTACATCTGTTACAGAGCAACCTCATGGCAGTACTAATAAATATTGATCACACTTTTTTTCTTTTTTTTTAAACAGATCTCACAGTTTCTGCATGTAAACCTAATAACAGAAAGGTGTTTGTGAATAATGAGTTTATTAAGATAAATGTTAATAAAATTGACAATAAAATACTCTGACCTTCTCATTACATTATAAAAACATGTGACTGTAACACAAAGCCAAGGAAGCAGGATAAGACAAGTCTAAATGCGGTTATTTAAATAGAAACGTGACAAAATTGGCAAGGATGGCCTCAATATATTTATTGGGGTAATATTCACTGGTGCAACATTTTGTCCTAAACAATGGCAAACCCCAGATTAACCCACAGTGCACATCTACACAGAATGGCTGTGCCAATCCCAATGGCAATTCCTCAGCTGGCACAGTAAACCCTAAACCTACATTTAACTTTCAAAAGTTGGGTGTTAAGATCGGCATGAGACGTGGATGCTTTTGCTGATGCTCCTGCCTCACTCAATATATAATTCATCATTTGTTCAGTTGAGTACGTAATTTAATCAATTTTGGCAATGCAACCTGAGGTACTATGTCATTAGAAACTTTTTGTCCTGATTCTTTTGTGAAAATGCCGAAACCAACGAAGAAACTCGAGAAAAAGGATTTATCTGCGGACGCAGCTGGCGAGGATTCCCACACGAGCGACGATGTTGGCCAGCTTGATCCAGCGCGCTACAGGAGATGACTGAGAAAATCACAAAGGTGATAGACGATAAGCTGGGGTCGCTTGCGCAGACTATTCAAGCCCATTCGCAACAACTTGAGCAAACGACGGGCAGACTTGAAGTAGAGAACAGAATTGGTGAGGCCGAGTCGTCATTCGATACAGCGAACGCGCGGCTTCAGTCTCTCGCGCGCCAAGTTTCGTCACTCACCGAACATCTGGATGATATAGAAAATCGAGGTCAGAGGAAAAATCTACGCATCATTGGCCTTTCTGAAAATGCTGAAGGAACTAATCCGATCACATTTCTTTAGACTTGGATCCCAGAGTTTCTCGGCATGGAAATAAAGTCGGGGATGCTTAAACTGGAGAGAGCTCATCGCATCTCTATGCCGAAAGCCTCGTACGCTTATTGTTCGCTTCCACAACTTTCAGGATAAGCAGTGGGTTGTGGATGCCAGCAGACGTGCGGCACAAAAGGAGATACTCTTACTGTATGTTCATTTTTTTTGTTCTTGTCGTTAGTTCTTCATCTTCAGCTATTATAAAGACACATCCACTCTGGCATTGTGTGTTTGTGCATTTTGGGGACGGAGCAATGAAGGGAGGGGTGTGTTTGTTTAAGTTGATTTCAAATATCTACAGTGTTTCTCTGAAATAGCTTAATGCACCTTTAAGTACTAGCCTAGTGATATAAATGTTGAATGTCTGATTTTGATAACAAGTGTGTTAAAATAATAACCTCTTTTCCTTACTGTTTTGCAAGCTGAGATATAGAGAGAAGAACACAACCCTAAATAATTATTGCAGCCTGAAAAAGCCTGATATTCTATTCCTTTAAGTCTTATAAAAATCAAATAAATACAAATATTTATATTAATAAATAATTAGCCTACAAAGTACATATAATTATTTCAGTGCAGAGTATTCTTATATTATCACATCATTTTAGGATGTTTTATTCTTCTTCATATTATACTAGCATGTAGCATGATCGACAGTGTATTATACAGGAAGCTGCCAAACATTTCATTGGTTACTTTTTTTTTTTTTCATTGGTTACTTACATAAACCCACGTGCGGTGGATGACGCATTGTCTATGCGAATAGCACACAGTCAGTGTGTAACCAGGAAGCCAGAAATCCACTTTTTTTATCCGGATACCAAGTAGCCGAGCCTATTATCCAGGTATCAACGATAGATAGCCTACCTGTAGTCTCTCTTTTAGTCAAACCTCTTTTGATTGAAGTTTTTGCGATTTCTGGAACAGGTAATTATAACAATTTAAGTAAGATTATATTTGAAAGCCGTAATTTTAACATTTAATTAGGCTATTAGACTGTTTTTTAAGTAGCCTAGTTTATTTATCAGCAATCACAGATTATTGCCTATCTTTTAGCAACTTTTAATTTGAACTTTATAACAAACATCACAAAAACCAGTTAGCCTATATTAATGTCACATTTCCATTCGTGGCTATGTAAAACAATTTCAGATAGCCCTTACTCTTTCGTCTTTCTATAGGCTATATGAATGAGCGCGGTGTTATCGACTGAATGTGCTGCAGGTTTGTTCAGACGTGCAGGAGGCATTGTTCAAACTATAATATTGTAACAAATGAATTTATCAAATGATCTTTCGTTAAGTGAGGACCCATCACCGAAAATAGCCTATCGACTCTTCGAGAAGAGATCGGTCCGCCCATCCCCGAGTTTCATTTTCATGAAAACATGCAAAGTAGGCTAGGCTAGTGGCCTATATTTTAACATTTATTAGAGACAAAGTTGTAAACAGTGAAGACTGGGAGGGAATGCACAGAAAGAGAGTAGGCTATGTGCTGTGTAGGCTAAATAAAGTTTTCAATAGGCCTATGTAGCCTAATTTCTCTAGTGCAAAAGTGCAATTATCTGAAAAAGTCGGAGTGTCTATTTATACACTAAGTGCAAATAGCCTGCATTGTTGGTAGACACTATTTACACTAAGTCCGCAAACAAATGTAAAAAATAAATAAATAATAAAATAAAATAATAATAATCTCGTGACTTGTTAGTGCAGTGGTGTAGTTCGTGGGCAGGATGCCTAGATTTTGACATGATCGACACGAGTTCGAATCCGCCTTTTGCGGTTCTTCTACCTTTTCCCATCGCATATCAGATTGGAAAGGCATTTATTTTCAATAAAAAAAGTGGAATTAAAGTGCCTTGTTATTTAACAATAAAGTGTGTATTGGGTAGGGTTAGGGGGTGTAGTGAGGGATTTATTGTCCCAATAAGGCGGTATTTATTTAATAAAAATATAATTTACACTCAATGTGTTATTATTGCATAGTATGCATACTGTTTTATAATGTACTAAAATACTGTGGTGCAAATATAACTACTATTTACACTTATTGCAAAGAAAATACTGCTATTTTTACATAGTGTAAATATATTTTCTCTTAGTGTAAGCATATCACTGAGAAAATACAGCTATTTTCACTTAGTGTAAATAGCATCTATTGCTTTTGCAGTTAGTGCAAAGCTGCTCCCAAAAATAATACTTCAGTGTACTCCTGGCATTATTTTAGGAGCTCAGGTTTTCACAAGCACAGTTTCATGTTTATGAATCTTTAGTTGGAATGTGTTTTTTTAGTAAATGTTTATACATTTTCAAAATGTTTACACATTTGATCAAAATGATTTAATAAAAAATTTTTCATTGACAATCAGAGTACAATTTACTGAGATTAATGCATATGGCATGACAACATATTGACATAATTTAAAGATGTTCATCTAAACACAAAAACTGACTTAAAAACGATGTAAAGATTAACACTGTGTCTATAATCAATGTAAATAAATAAGAAAATAAGTAATAATGCTACCCAGTGCCTGAATTTCCAGTGTTTAACATCTTTTGACAGATTGTAATGAGTATTTGAAGATCCATGGAATTACTGTTCCAAGTATCGGTTCCAGTTCAAGTTTCAGCAGTACCTAGAAAAACAGACCCCCTAATAAAATGTATCATAGACAACAAAGCAGAGAGACTTTGGAAATTGTTAAAAGGCAGAGATATTAATGGTCTGTACTCTTCTGAAGTCTGGAATGATGATGTTACACTATTGACAGCAGCAGTTATATGCAGACATGAAGAAATCTGCTCCTATCTACTTAAAGAGTCGGCTGATCCAAACAAACCCTCAACAATGGACAAACACCTCTACATTATTCTGCTTTAACACCTGGAGTTCCATTGAGTATTGTGAAAAGATTACTTGCAGCAAAAGCTAACCCAGATGGAAATGGATTACAAATGTTTACTCCACTGCAATGTGCTGTTTATCATAACCGTGAAGACATTGTGAAAGCACTTATAGAGGCTGGAGCTTCACCTGGAATTAACTATGGGGGGAATCCAGAATTTGATGAAAATGTGAATAAAATGATTTGTCAACTATATTCACAGGGTGAAGTGTCTGACAAAGTACATATATCTTTCTCTTTTACTTGTGCTGTAAAAACGAAAACCCAGACAGAAGTTTACAGAGACTTTAAGGGACATTTCTTTAAAGAGGATCCTTTTGTTCCTTTGATTTATTTTGAGCTCTACCTTGGTTTAATTGGTCTTGAGGCAGAGCAAAGCGCCATCAAGTGGTTAAAAGACACAAAGAGTGCAGACAGATACATTGAGGGACTCATCAAGCGCTTTCCAAGAATCCCTCAGGAACAGTGGCCGATTGCACTGAGCTGCTTAAATGTTGCTTTGTGTGTCAGTGAAAGCATCTCTCCTCGGGTATTCAGTGAGCTTGAGCCAATTCTAACAAACAGTCTTCAGCACTTTGGAAATGCTCAAGGAGAAAAAGTAAATGAAAGTATACTTATAATACTCAATGTCATGATGCAGAAGCCGTCTCAACAGAAACTGAGTAAGAACAATTCTGTCTATAAGAAGTTATGCAAAAGTCTATTGCCTCTCACACATCCTGATTATTCAAGTCTAATTAGACTTTGGACATATGGACTGTTCGCTAATATAAATGACTTTGCTCCAGAACTTGTTGCATTGTGTGAATTGTCTCCCATCCCAGAGATGATACTTATAAAAGCAGAGACAGCGATGGATGAAGTCAGAAAAAAAATCTGCAGAAGTTTGATGAATCACTGAGACATCCAGCCGGTTCAAGTGCAGTGAATGCTGCTGCTCTATCAAAAAGTAGGAAGAAGAAAAAGAAGAAGAAAAAGAAGAAAAAAATCCTGCAAGAAGTGGGATCACAAGAAGGTGAGCTGCAAGATAAAGAGGAACCGTATCCAGACACTGTAGTGAAATCCATTGAGGAATCAAATTCAAGTGTGCAGCCGTTCACACCGTCTGCTGAGAACTCAAATATCTCAAAAAGCTTGGGTCGGATCAGCCGTCGTTGGAGGCCAAAGCTTGACAAGCTAGGTAACATGGATATTAGTAATAAAAATAGGCTGGGAAACCTTACACTTGTTCCTAGTGATGAATTTCTGATTGATAGGGGAAGTGATGGAACACAAGTTTTCCTTGGTTTGAGGGATGACGGCACAGAAGTGGCTGTGAAACGAATGATTAAGTCTAATTACCAAGTTCTCAAAAATGAGGAGGAATTTCTACGACTTCCACAGCTTGATAGTCCCTCTATTGTGCGATATGTGGACTTTACCGAAGATGAGCATTTTGGATACCTTGTACTTCAGCTTTGTGAGTACACTCTGGAGGAATATATCCAGGAGCATTTACCAGATGATAACACTGAGAGAAGTTTGGTTCTGAAGAAGCTGGTGAAGGAAGTTCTCTGCAGCTTACAGGTTTTACACCAACCACAGACCAAAGTGCTCCATCGAGACATCAAACCCCAGAATGTTCTGATTGGTAGGGGTTTAACCTGATAAATTAAAATGATTTGATTTTATTTTCTTCCATTAATTTGATACTTCTGTTTGTTATAGACGTAAATGGAAAAGCTAAATTGGCTGACTTTGGCATAAGTCGTCGATTGAACCTAAGCCAAACGACTTTACGAACAGGCATTGCTGGAACTAGATGCTGGAAGCCAAAGGAGATCATAGATGAGGAGGTCAACATTGGGTACAAGAGGAGCTCTGACATTCAGGTGGTCTCTCCCTTCTTTTAAGTAAAAAATATTGTAATTAACTAAATTGAATAATTAAAAATATATGTCTATAAATGAAATTATTGACTTAAATACATAATTACAAATACAATAAATTTAAATTGTATTTGAAGAAAATTCTAGACTTAACACTGTAACCTGTTTGAAGGTTGCTGGGATGTTAGTGTACTACATTCTCTCTGGAGGACACCATCCGTTTGGTAAAATTCCATTTTGTGAAGTCAACATCCTAGAAGGAAGATACTCACTGGAACATCTGGATGATGATGTAGCGAAGGATCTTGTCGAGTGGATGATCAATGGAACACCAAACAACAGACCAACTGTGGAGCAAACCCTTGCACACCCCTTCTTCTGGACTGATGAAAGGTAGAATATTACATGGATTTGGCAATGGAATTTATCAGTCTAAACAAGCCAATACTACTTATAGTACTAGTTTATTATGATTTTATATTAAATGAAGAGGAAATTTTATCCACTGTAGATACTTTTCTTATCATCTAAAGAGTTTGTGCTGTTTTTGAAATCGTGTCAGGAGAGTGGAGTATTTGGAAAAAATGGGGAACCAGACTGAGATCCAAAACTGTCGTAATGTTGATGAGGAGCTCCTTCATGCCATTGAAAAATACACTGAGGGGAAAAGCTTTTCTGAATGGAAAACTGAAGTGAGTCTAACTCTGTCCTGACATATTCAAACATATTTATATAAATATCTAAATATAATAACATTTTAAATATATTTAAATAAATGAAAATAGTAACAACTTAAAGAATCTGATTTCATGTTTTTAAATTGTTACTTAAAATTAATAAAATAAAAGCAATAAAACAAATATTTATTTTGTCAGCTGCCATCTGAGCTTGTCCAGAAACTGGATGGTAAGAAGAAAGTCTATCCTGAGAACACACTGGGACTGCTGCGTTTTATACGCAACCTACACGGGCATTAGTGAGTTACATGTAATGTAACGTGATGCACATTTGTTAAATAATTTAGTGTTATTTTGTGTCAGACCATGTTTTTTGGTGTCTCTTTTCTCTACATAGTCCAGAGGACGCAGAGAGCATCAACCTGATGGATTCATTCCCTGATCTCTTTGGGAGTGTGTTCAGGTTTGCAAAGGAGAGAGGATGGAACTCCAGGGCGAGTCTGAAAAAGTTCTTCAGTTCAGTTCCACAGATTTGATTCTTATTATTTTTGGTTACCGTATGTACATTGCATTTGCATCATGAATGTAGTTCATGCATTAGTTTAAATGTAGGGACAGATGTAAGATGAGGTAAGATCCATTGTTTTCCGGGAAATGAGGCCCTGACAACTAAAAAACATTGACAGTTAAAGAGGCACAATATAAAATAGTCAGTAGTACATTTTTGAACAGGGTATTTTCAGTTCTTGCTTTAACTTGTGGAAAAAAAATACATCTGTTACAGAGCAACCTCATGGCAGTACTAATAAATATTGATCACACTTTTTTTTTTAAACAGATCTTACAGATTCTGCATGTAAACCTAATAACAGAAATGTGTGTGTGACTAATGGGTTTATTAAGATAAATGTTAATAAAATTGACAATGAAATACTCTGACCTTCTCATTACATTATAAAAACCTGTGACTGTAACACAAAGCCAAGGAAGCAGGATAAGACAAGTCTAAATGCGCTTATTTAAATAGAAACGTGACAAAATTGGCAAGGATGGCCTCAATATATTTATTGGGGTAATATTCACTGGTGCAACATTTTGTCCTAAACCATGGCAAACCCCAGATTAACCCACAGTGCACATCTACACAGAATGGCTGTGGCAATCCCAATGGCAATTCCTCGGCTGGCACAGTAAACCCCAAACCTTCATTTAACTTTCAAAAGTTCGACATTGATTTAGAATGAAAATTATTCACCAAGGCTGCATTAAACTGAACAAAATTCATGTCACATAATTCTATTTCTCTTTTAAAGAAGTGATGTATTCTTTAAAACTTTTATCTAACAACCTCCACCTTCAGTTATGAAAGCTCAATGGCCTATGAATTTCAGCAGTCAGATTATCAGGATCTCATACTTTTTGTAGCTTTTCAAATACGTGAGAATGGCTTGTTGAGCATTTCTTACAGACCTTACAATTAAACTGTTCCCACAAACCACCTTAAACCTTGTCCTTTTCTAATCATATTGTAAAATGTAATATACAGTAATCTTAATGTTGTTCTGTCCCTTTTTTAACTTTCTTCATCTTTGGTAACACTTTCGATAATCCACTTTAAACATTCTACTAAGTATCTTTGCAACTACATGGCAACTATCAGTCATTAGAGTATTAGTAAACTCCTAAATATCTGCTTTATTTTGATGCTAACAGTCTACTAATACTCTAATGCTGCATTCACACTGGACGCGAATAGCGCGTCAAATTCGCGCCTGCCGTGTCTAGTTTGACGCTTGATCACTTTGTGTCCATTCGCGCGTCAAGAGCCGTAAAAACATACATTTGAAGCGAAATTTACGCACGAGGCACAAGTTTTTTCTTAGAACTTTACAAGTTCTTTTGTACAAGATGTCTGATGTTGATAGATCATTTATCAAATAATAAATGATTTACAAATAGTTGTAAACTAGCAGCACGGCAGCTTACTAGCTGGTTAGTAGGTCAATAACGTGACACAAAAGTGAAAGTTGTATATCTTACAACTTACCAGGTTGTACAATCTCCTCACTTATCTTCTTCCAAGCGAGGTCCTTTTTGTTCCTGTCTCTATAAAAGTATGAACTTGAGTCATATAATTCCGGGTGATCACTCACAGCTAAAATTAGTTTCTCCTCCATTTTGAATGAGTGACTTCGAGCAGGAGTTTGTTATGCTATGTCACGTGAAGCAAGCAGGCTCCTGATTGGTTAACACGGCGCGAATTGACGCAGAAGTTCAGATTTTTCAACTCGGGCTGCAGACACGACGCGTCAAACGCGTGAATGCACAAAAAGCACTATAAAATCATTCGCGAGTAACGCGCCAGACGCTCAATTCGCGTCTATCCCACCGCACTCTACGCCTCATTCGTGCCGCAGGATTTTTTTTACGCGCGTAACGCGTCTTTGCATTGACTTAACATTGAAATCACTCGCGCCTGACTATTCGCGTCCGGTGTGAACGCACCATAATGACAGTTAGTTGACATGTAGTTGCAAAGTTACTTATTTAGTAGAATCTCTGCCTCTTTAAAATTGGATCCAGTGATGACCAGAATAATATTTTAAAGGCTATATATAAATATATATAAATTTATTGATGATATCAACAATGAATAGTTGATAAAAGTGGACGTGCCAGTCATAAAGCAGACTTTAAACTCCACCTGTATTTAGGGCACAGGCACCTGTGAAGAATGAGGTCCACTGGAAGCAAGCTGGTTGAGAACCCAAATGCAACTTTACTTCAAAACATAATCAAATATAAAACAAGGGCATGGCAAGTAGGGATGGCTGGCGCAAAACTGACGTTCCGAAGCTTTTCGAGATCCCGAAGCGCAGATGTTTCGAAGCACTGATCCGAAGCATGATTCAAAACACCCATGTCACGTGACTACGACTAAATGAAACTTCGTAGTGTTTCACAAGTGTTTCAACAGGTGGCATGGTCCACCGAATCAGCGTTTGATTGACAGGGTCAGGAACAGACTGTCACGACTCTCAGTGATGAACCCAAACGCAGACAGCATGCAATTAACAAGGTTTATTAAAGACAAGAAAAAAAATGGCCAAACAAAACTCACAAGGGGGGCAAACAAAACAGGTAGGGAAAATAAAGACCAACAACACTAGACTAAGACTGGACAATTAAGTAGACTATAAACTCACAGCAAATACAAGATTAAACAGCTCTTTTTTAGCAAGGCTCAAGCAAAGCCTTGCTAATGGCTGAATGGGGAATAACCTCCAAAGTTCAGCACATGGTGACTGACAATGCATCCAACATGATCTTAAGCGCCCAGCTCCACCTTCGCCATGTCCCATGTTTTGCTCATAATTTAAATTTGATTGTGAAAAAGGCCCTAGATCAAACCCCAGTCATCAATGAAATATGCCAGAAAGCCACAAAGATAGTGGGGTTGTTCAGATCCAGCTGCAAAGCAAAGGACAAGCTTGTGGAGATGCAGGGCTTTATGGCCACACCAACTCTGAAACTGATACAGGAGGTTGAAAAGCAAGAGCCAGGACAAGTTCGGTATTTTACACTTAAAGCCCTGTTTACAGATCGTATCTGATGAAATTGAACGGTTAAGATAAAAATTTGGACACATGCTGCTGACGCGAGAATTTTAGGTTTATTTCGCTTTTGTGGACCTATTTTGCCAAACGTGTCACACCCGTGATTCTTCCGTTGAGAGCTTTTCATTTCATTGAATACACAGAAGAAGCAGAAGAAGAAGCGGCGGAGTAATACCGTACCTCACACAGCACATTCAATACAAGTCAATGGAGTTGGATAAAAACTACGATAAAACCTGTTGGAATGCATCTTTTTCAGCAATTTTTTTTGGATCATATCATATCAGTGAACACCCCTGACCACTCGGTGAGTTTCACGTCTTTGTAAACGAAAGTTTAATGTTTTTTTTAGGAAGGAATACTTAAGATACTTAAACTCCTCCACTTGAGGCAGGAACTCTCCACCAACCTGAAGTAGGCAAGCCACCTTTTTCCGACTGAGGACCATGGCCTCGGATTTGGAGGTGCTGATTCTCATCCCAGCCGCTTCACACTCGGCTGCAAACCGTCCCAGTGCATGCTGAAGTTCCTGGTCTGAAGGGGCCAACACGACAACATCATCCGCAAAGAGCAGAGACGAAATCGTGTTGTTCCCAAACCCGACACCCTCCGGCCCCTGGCTGCGCCTAGAAATTCTGTCCATAAAAATTATGAACAGAACCGGCGACAAAGGGCAGCCCTGCCGGAGTCCAACATGCACTGGGAAGAAGTCTGACTTACTGCCGGCAATGCGAACCAAGCTCCTGCTTCGGTCGTACAGGGACCGGACAGCCCTTAGCAAAGGACCCCGGACCCCATACTCCCGGAGCACCCTCCACAGGCCACCAAGAGGGACACAGTCGAATGCCTTCTCCAAATCCACAAAGCACATGTGGATTGGTTGGGCAAACTCCCATGAACCCTCCAGCACCATGTAGAGGGTATAGAGCTGGTCCAGTGTTCCACGGCCTGGACGAAAACCGCACTGTTCCTCCTGAATCCGAGGTTCTACTATCGGCCGTATTCTCCTCTCCAGTACCCTGGCATAGACTTTCCCAGGGAGGCTGAGAAGTGTGATCCCCCTGTAGTTGGAACACACCCTCCGGTCCCCCTTCTTAAAAAGAGGGTCTGCCATCCCAGAGGCACTGTCCCCGACTGCCACGCGATGCTGCAGAGACGTGTCAGCCAAGATCCAGAGACTTGAGCTACTCAGGGCGGATCTCATCCACCCCCGGTGCCTTGCCACTGAGGGGTTTCTTGACTACCTCTGTGACTTCAGCTTGGGTGATGGACGAGTCCACCTCTGAGCCCCCAGCCTCTGCTTCCTCAATGGAAGACGTGACGGCGGGATTGAGGAGATCCTCGAAGTATTCCTTCCACCGTCCGACGACATCCCCAGTTGAGGTCAACAGCTGCCCACCTCCACTGTAGACAGCGATGGCAAACCATAAAAAAGTATTTAAAAACAAGTAATAGCTAAAATGAATGACAAACCATCAAAAGTATTTTAAAACAAGTAATAGCTAAACTTAATGACAAACCATCAAAAGTATTTAAAAACAAGTAAATTAGAACAGTCAAATATAACTGAAAAACCTAACGGGACTAAACGCATTACCTTGTACAGTTCATGGTGCTCTCACTTCCATCTTGATGGTAGCTGGAGTCATCAGTGGACACCTCACATCTTTTCCTCTTTATTGGTGTAGAGGTTGCCCCGGGTTGTCACACGACACACTCCTGTTAGGCATTCTGGCCTGGGTGGCTGCACAAATTAATAATAGATTTATTATCAATAAGCAGCGAAAATACAAAACAAAATTATATAATCTTGACTATATGATGAGACATACAAAAGCTCCATAGTATTCAAAATCACCTTTGCTTCTCCTCATGGTCTTCACGTTAGCCTGCACATCAGAGCTGACTGGTTCAGTCTGGCACCCAATTTCTCTGGTCATTGTATGCTAAAAAAAAAAAAAGAGTTACAATTAGTCTTATATTCAGTCATTTTGAGGTCATTTTTTCCAGGATTATTATTACTATTACGTAATCAAAGGCCCCCAATAGGCAGACTCAAACGTTCCCCTGCCACACTGAGGAAACTCTGGCATGAATTTCCCATATTATCAGTCCAAGAGGGTATATTGTGTCGCAGAGTAAAATCATCTCCTCATAGTCCTCCTGGTTACCAAGTAGTTTTGCCTGAGGTACTCATTCAAACAGCTCTTACGTGTTTTCATGGAGAGAAGTTTAGTGGACATTTGAGTGCTGAGCGTACTTTGTTGAGAGCCAGGAAAATGTGCTATCCATAAATTCTGTGCTGAATGTTTATCTTGTCAGTCCTGTGGTTCTACCACTCCTCATGAAAGGGCCCCGTTACAGTCGATCAGTGCGGAAAGACCATTCCAAAGAATTGCTGCTGACATCACTGAGCTACCTGTTACTTCGCTTGGGAATAGGTATGTTTTAGTTGTAATGGACTAGTTTTACCCGCTTTGTCAATCTGTACCCCCTGAAAGACCGGCGTGCTACAACTGTAGCACAGTGCATCTTTGAGGATCACATTAAACAGCACGGGGTCCCTGAGATATTCCATACAGACCAATGTAGTCTGATTTGATTCAACATTTGTGCAGTCAAATTGGCATTGAGAAAACCTGTACCTCTCCCTACCTCGCCAAATGCGATGGTATGGTCGAAAGACTGAATCGAACATTGAAAGACCAACTCGAACTCTTAAAGTACATTTGTAAAAGTGGGGGGCGAGTGGGATAGGTAGGCCTATCTGCCATAAGTGGAACTGGCTTATAACTCCAGTGTTCATTCCAGCACCGGGTTCTCTCCTTTCTTTCTCGCACATGGCAGAGCACCATGATTACCTGCCGATATCCTTTTGAACTGTAGTCCGACTGTCACTTCCTGTACACCAGGTACCCCTGCGGACTATGCCCGAGATGTGACCACACATTTGTATATGCTTTCCGAGATGCTACTGCGCAGTCCACTGCAGCTAAGCTTAATCAGAAACAGCAGTGTGACAAAAATAAATTTTTCCACCCACATCAGCCAGGGGACTTTGTGTTTTTGGATGACCCAGCTCAGAAGCAGAATGAGCTGGCTCCTAAATGTAAAGGGCCATATAAAATTCTGAGGAGAATGGACAAGGATGACAGCCCTGGTGTATCTTATGAGATTAGAGATCCAAGAAATTCCCAGTGAATACGGTGGGTGGTACATCACAATCGCCTAAAGCCTTACAGGGGTTCCATAGGGAATTTGCCTGCCAGTTCCTCTCCAGTATCTGTGCCTCATGTGGTGGATAGTGCTGTGACCCCTCACTCTGTTCCACTCACTGCATTGTCAGGAGCTTTGCCTTTCCGACCCCCTACCCTGCCTAACCCACCTGAAAAGCAGATTGCACTTGGAGCAAGGACTGAATATTTAGCTCAAACTGTTTTTTTTGTCTCAGCCACAATCTGTGCCACAGCCTAGTGTTTGCCTACAGCCTCTCAGGCCCCGGGGAGGGTCACACCTAACGCGTTTTTCAGGTTCGAAAACACGAGACGCACAGTACTGCTAAAAAATACCCGATCACACCTGAAATAGCAGTTCGCTGCGGTTTTTATGTTGCTAAGCAACCACCGAGTCAGCTGTCAGTCTAATAGCGCGCGGGCAAAAAAAACTTTGGTTTGTTGTCAAGTAAACTGTCACATTGTAAACTCGTAAAATCGTAGAGCTCCGGGTAACCCGAAACAGCCACCACAAGTTTCTCCTCCATCATAGTCTGTGGACGTTGAAGCAACTGTAAACTTCCGTCACAACCACAACGGAAGGCCCGCCTCTCCATTCATTCGATTGGACAGTGGAAAAAAGCGCAATGACGTCGGGCGCTTTTTCCGCTCAAAGCGGAACGCGAGGCGCAGCAAGCGCACAAACAGTGCGCAGAACACTCACTGCCATAGGAAAACAATAGAAAAAAGGCGCCCCTCACTGCAAAAAACGCGTTAGGTGTGATCCGGGCCTTAGTGTGCTAGGCTCCTTTAGTGTGCAGTCTAGTTCTATAGGCTCCTTTAGTGTGCAGTCTAGTTCTATAGGCTCCTTTAGTGTGCAGTCTAGTTCGTGTGCAGTCTATCTCTATAGACTCCTTTAGTGTGCAGTCTAGCTCTATAGGCTCCTTTAGTGTGCAGTCTAGTTCTATAGGCTCCTTTAGTGTGCAGTCTAGTTCTATAGGCTCCTTTAGTGTGCAGTCTAGCTCTATAGGCTCCTTTAGTGTGAGGTCTAGTTATATAGGCTCCTTTAGTGTGAGGTCTAGTTCTATAGGCTCCTTTAGTGTGAGGTCTAGTTCTATAGGCTCCATTTAGTGTGCTGTCTAGTTGTATAGGCTCCTTTAGTGTGCAGTCTAGTTCTATAGGCTCCTTTAGTGTGCAGTCTATCTATATAGGCTCCTTTAGTGTCCAGTCTAGTTCTATATGCTTCTTTAGTGTGCAGTCTAGTTCTATAGGCTCCTTTAGTGTGCAGTCTAGTTCTATAGGCTCCTTTAGTGTGCAGTCTAGTTCTATAGGCTCCTTTAGTGTGCAGTCTAGTTCTATAGGCTCATTTAGTGTGCAGTCTAGTTCTATAGGCTCCTTTAGTGTGCAGTCTAGTTCTATAGGCTCCTTTAGTGTGCAGTCTAGTTCTATATGCTCATTTAGTGTGCAGTCTATCTCTATAGGCTCCTTTAGCGTGCAGTCTAGTTCTATAGGCTCCTTTAGTGTACAGTCTAGCTATATAGGCTCCTTTAGTGTGCAGTCTAGTTCTATATGCTCCTTTAGTGTGCAGTCTAGTTCTATAGGCTCCTTTAGTGTGCAGTCTAGCTCTATAGGCTCCTTTAGTGTGCAGTCTATCTCTATAGGCTCCTTTAGTGTGCAGTGTAGCTCTATAGGCTAATTTAGTGTGCAGTCTAGTTCTATAGGCTCCTTTAGTGTGCAGTCTAGTTCTATAGGCTCCTTTAGTGTACAGTCTAGTTCTATAGGCTCCTTTAGTGTGCAGTCTAGTTCTATAGGCTCCTTTAGTGTGCAGTCTAGTTCTATAGGCTCCTTTAGTGTACAGTCTAGTTCTATAGGCTCCTTAAGTGTGCAGTCTAGTTCTATGGGCTCCTTTAGTGTGCAGTGTGCAGTCTAGTTCTATAGGCTTCTTTAGTGTGCAGTCTAGCTCTATAGGCTCCTTTAGTGTGCAGTCTAGCTCTATAGGCTCCTTTAGTGTGCAGTCTAGCTCTATAGACTCCTTTAGTGTGCAGTCTAGTTCTATAGGCTCCTTTAGTGTGCAGTCTAGCTCTATAGGCTCCTTTAGTGTGCAGTCTAGTTCTATAGACTCTTTTAGTGTGCTAGGCTCCTTTAGTGTGCAGTCTATCTCTATAGACTCCTTTAGTGTGCTAGGCTCCTTTAGTGTGCAGTCTATCTCTATAGACTCCTTTAGTGTGCTAGGCTTCTTTAGTGTGCAGTCTATCTCTATAGACTCCTTTAGTGTGCAGTCTAGTTCTAGGCTCCTGTAAAGAGCCCTGACTGAGTCTGTTTCCGCCTGAAACATAATTCCACCACAGACATGATCATTACAAGTTTTTCTGGAGGCTAATCAAATCACAAAAGCTCCATAGTATTCAAAATCACCTTTGCTTCTCCTCATGGTCTTCACGTTAGCCTGCACATCAGAGCTGACTGGTTCAGTCTGGCACCCAATTTCTCTGGTCATTGTATGCTAAAAAAAAAAAAAGAGTTACAATTAGTCTTATATTCAGTCATTTTGAGGTCATTTTTTCCAGGATTATTATTACTATTACGTAATCAAAGGCCCCCAATAGGCAGACTCAAACGTTCCCCTGCCACACTGAGGAAACTCTGGCATGAATTTCCCATATTATCAGTCCAAGAGGGTATATTGTGTCGCAGAGTAAAATCATCTCCTCATAGTCCTCCTGGTTACCAAGTAGTTTTGCCTGAGGTACTCATTCAAACAGCTCTTACGTGTTTTCATGGAGAGAAGTTTAGTGGACATTTGAGTGCTGAGCGTACTTTGTTGAGAGCCAGGAAAATGTGCTATCCATAAATTCTGTGCTGAATGTTTATCTTGTCAGTCCTGTGGTTCTACCACTCCTCATGAAAGGGCCCCGTTACAGTCGATCAGTGCGGAAAGACCATTCCAAAGAATTGCTGCTGACATCACTGAGCTACCTGTTACTTCGCTTGGGAATAGGTATGTTTTAGTTGTAATGGACTAGTTTTACCCGCTTTGTCAATCTGTACCCCCTGAAAGACCGGCGTGCTACAACTGTAGCACAGTGCATCTTTGAGGATCACATTAAACAGCACGGGGTCCCTGAGATATTCCATACAGACCAATGTAGTCTGATTTGATTCAACATTTGTGCAGTCAAATTGGCATTGAGAAAACCTGTACCTCTCCCTACCTCGCCAAATGCGATGGTATGGTCGAAAGACTGAATCGAACATTGAAAGACCAACTCGAACTCTTAAAGTACATTTGTAAAAGTGGGGGCGAGTGGGATAGGTAGGCCTATCTGCCATAAGTGGAACTGGCTTATAACTCCAGTGTTCATTCCAGCACCGGGTTTCTCTCCTTTCTTTCTCGCACATGGCAGAGCACCATGATTACCTGCCGATATCCTTTTGAACTGTAGTCCGACTGTCACTTCCTGTACAACAGGTACCCCTGCGGACTATGCCCGAGATGTGACCACACATTTGTATATGCTTTCCGAGATGCTACTGCGCAGTCCACTGCAGCTAAGCTTAATCAGAAACAGCAGTGTGACAAAAATAAATTTTTCCACCCACATCAGCCAGGGGACTTTGTGTTTTTGGATGACCCAGCTCAGAAGCAGAATGAGCTGGCTCCTAAATGTAAAGGGCCATATAAAATTCTGAGGAGAATGGACAAGGATGACAGCCCTGGTGTATCTTATGAGATTAGAGATCCAAGAAATTCCCAGTGAATACGGTGGGTGGTACATCACAATCGCCTAAAGCCTTACAGGGGTTCCATAGGGAATTTGCCTGCCAGTTCCTCTCCAGTATCTGTGCCTCATGTGGTGGATAGTGCTGTGACCCCTCACTCTGTTCCACTCACTGCATTGTCAGGAGCTTTGCCTTTCCGACCCCCTACCCTGCCTAACCCACCTGAAAAGCAGATTGCACTTGGAGCAAGGACTGAATATTTAGCTCAAACTGTTTTTTTGTCTCAGCCACAATCTGTGCCACAGCCTAGTGTTTGCCTACAGCCTCTCAGGCCCCGGGGAGGGTCACACCTAACGCGTTTTTCAGGTTCGAAAACACGAGACGCACAGTACTGCTAAAAAATACCCGATCACACCTGAAATAGCAGTTCGCTGCGGTTTTTATGTTGCTAAGCAACCACCGAGTCAGCTGTCAGTCTAATAGCGCGCGGGCAAAAAAAACTTTGGTTTGTTGTCAAGTAAACTGTCACATTGTAAACTCGTAAAATCGTAGAGCTCCGGGTAACCCGAAACAGCCACCACAAGTTTCTCCTCCATCATAGTCTGTGGACGTTGAAGCAACTGTAAACTTCCGTCACAACCACAACGGAAGGCCCGCCTCTCCATTCATTCGATTGGACAGTGGAAAAAAGCGCAATGACGTCGGGCGCTTTTTCCGCTCAAAGCGGAACGCGAGGCGCAGCAAGCGCACAAACAGTGCGCAGAACACTCACTGCCATAGGAAAACAATAGAAAAAAAGGCGCCCCTCACTGCAAAAAACGCGTTAGGTGTGATCCGGGCCTTAGTGTGCTAGGCTCCTTTAGTGTGCAGTCTAGTTCTATAGGCTCCTTTAGTGTGCAGTCTAGTTCTATAGGCTCCTTTAGTGTGCAGTCTAGTTCGTGTGCAGTCTATCTCTATAGACTCCTTTAGTGTGCAGTCTAGCTCTATAGGCTCCTTTAGTGTGCAGTCTAGTTCTATAGGCTCCTTTAGTGTGCAGTCTAGTTCTATAGGCTCCTTTAGTGTGCAGTCTAGCTCTATAGGCTCCTTTAGTGTGAGGTCTAGTTATATAGGCTCCTTTAGTGTGAGGTCTAGTTCTATAGGCTCCTTTAGTGTGAGGTCTAGTTCTATAGGCTCCATTTAGTGTGCTGTCTAGTTGTATAGGCTCCTTTAGTGTGCAGTCTAGTTCTATAGGCTCCTTTAGTGTGCAGTCTATCTATATAGGCTCCTTTAGTGTCCAGTCTAGTTCTATATGCTTCTTTAGTGTGCAGTCTAGTTCTATAGGCTCCTTTAGTGTGCAGTCTAGTTCTATAGGCTCCTTTAGTGTGCAGTCTAGTTCTATAGGCTCCTTTAGTGTGCAGTCTAGTTCTATAGGCTCATTTAGTGTGCAGTCTAGTTCTATAGGCTCCTTTAGTGTGCAGTCTAGTTCTATAGGCTCCTTTAGTGTGCAGTCTAGTTCTATATGCTCATTTAGTGTGCAGTCTATCTCTATAGGCTCCTTTAGCGTGCAGTCTAGTTCTATAGGCTCCTTTAGTGTACAGTCTAGCTATATAGGCTCCTTTAGTGTGCAGTCTAGTTCTATATGCTCCTTTAGTGTGCAGTCTAGTTCTATAGGCTCCTTTAGTGTGCAGTCTAGCTCTATAGGCTCCTTTAGTGTGCAGTCTATCTCTATAGGCTCCTTTAGTGTGCAGTGTAGCTCTATAGGCTAATTTAGTGTGCAGTCTAGTTCTATAGGCTCCTTTAGTGTGCAGTCTAGTTCTATAGGCTCCTTTAGTGTACAGTCTAGTTCTATAGGCTCCTTTAGTGTGCAGTCTAGTTCTATAGGCTCCTTTAGTGTGCAGTCTAGTTCTATAGGCTCCTTTAGTGTACAGTCTAGTTCTATAGGCTCCTTAAGTGTGCAGTCTAGTTCTATGGGCTCCTTTAGTGTGCAGTGTGCAGTCTAGTTCTATAGGCTTCTTTAGTGTGCAGTCTAGCTCTATAGGCTCCTTTAGTGTGCAGTCTAGCTCTATAGGCTCCTTTAGTGTGCAGTCTAGCTCTATAGACTCCTTTAGTGTGCAGTCTAGTTCTATAGGCTCCTTTAGTGTGCAGTCTAGCTCTATAGGCTCCTTTAGTGTGCAGTCTAGTTCTATAGACTCTTTTAGTGTGCTAGGCTCCTTTAGTGTGCAGTCTATCTCTATAGACTCCTTTAGTGTGCTAGGCTCCTTTAGTGTGCAGTCTATCTCTATAGACTCCTTTAGTGTGCTAGGCTTCTTTAGTGTGCAGTCTATCTCTATAGACTCCTTTAGTGTGCAGTCTAGTTCTAGGCTCCTGTAAAGAGCCCTGACTGAGTCTGTTTCCGCCTGAAACATAATTCCACCACAGACATGATCATTACAAGTTTTTCTGGAGGCTAATCAAATCACAAAAGTTAATTGACTTCCTACAAACACAGGACTATAATTTTTGTAAAGGGTTTTAAATCCTTACCTTGTTCACATTTTTTCTGAAGCCTATTGAGGTTGAGGCTTCAGTTTCTGGGACAGGTTGTGAAAAATTCCACAATAAAAGAGATGTGTAAGAGCCAGTCCCTGTTTTATGCCACACATTCAAATGTTTGCCATAATAAAAATCCCAGTGCATTCACCTCAGCAACTGTCTCAGGGTGTCTTCATCATTTTCTCTACCCTAATAAATAAAAGTAGGCCAATATAAAGCATAACGGTTGTAAAGTATGTTTCTGGTGTTCTGTCTGTCGGCCGTCCCTTATTGCTACTCAGAGCCCACTTCTCCGCCAGTGTATTCTGGAGTCATTCCGGTTTTCTGAATTTCACTCTTTTTTCTGTTTGCTGCAAACAAGTGTTTGTGATAAAATGTTCACGCAAATAATAAAAGGTTGTGGTAAATACTCACCACTTTGAACTATATTTTGTCTTTATCTGCTGCCAAGAACGTTTGGAGTTGGGGTTACATCTAAAAATCAATGAATATTAATCATTCTTAGTATATACATGCACATTTTTTATATATTATAAAAATATATAGGGCAGGCTATATTACACACACACATATATACATAACTTTACATGAATATAGAGCGTATTTGTATAACTTATGCAATCAGCAATATTTTTCCAACAGTCTTTTGCTTTGGCAGCTGAGGCCGTATTGCTTCAAGCTTGAAATACCTGTTTAAATTCATCGTAATTCTGAATGATTGTTGGAAAGGCGGGGCTTAGTGCACCTGTCAATCATCGCCCGGACGACGCAGAATGAAGCGAGAGACACTCGCACTTGCATCTGTGTGCTATAGTGTGCGTCTATTACTGATTAACCACACATATACCTCACACAGACCACAATAAACCCGATAAACCCGAGCCGGATATCGGCCATTGCTCTTGGATAAAGTGGATCTATCAGCTCTAATATGCAACCAGAAGGGGTAAATGCAGATGGTGGCAGACTGCAACGCCATGTTCGCACTCCTGCCTATCTCGAGGATTACGATCTCACCGCTGCACGACGTAGACCGATCAGACAGCCAATGATGCCTTATGCTGCAGAGGAGTCACAGGGAGGTCATCCATCAGATGCTGCCAGTATTTCTCCCTCCCCCTCTGACAGAGCCTCCAGTCCTGTGAGTCAGTATTCCTGGAACGTGGTGGACGAGTGGTCGCCGGCTGCTCGTAACAGAGAGCATCCCTATGAAAGACATCAGGTGAGAGCTCCCATGCCCTTTAATCAACCTCAGTTTTCACCATATTATCGGCCTTGGGAAGAAACTGAGGTTCGATTATCTCCACAAACTGTCTGTAACACAGCACACAGGCCTTCGCAACACCAGTTGTGCTCTGAGTCTCTTTCAACACCACTTCCCCACTCATCTACCAACCGGCAGTCAATGCGGTTGGCCAGCACAGTTGCTGCACCAGTGAACTCATATTCGTCTGGGAAACCAGCTCATTTCCGACCCCGAAGCAGACCGTGGACTATAGAGATTGTTCGGTTCTGTCTAACCACTCAGAGAGGAATGCTGAGGAGCCATTAAGGGAACATGTGATGGTAGATTTTCTGGGTAAGATGCTTAGTGAGCTTCAAGTCATATGCAAACTGGATTGTCTGCCAGACAAGAAGTCACACAGTCAGTTAAGCCCCCAAATTATTTTGGCGTCCCTCCTACCAGCTATCCAGATTAATCTGTCCCCACCGACTTCTCGCAGATTACCTCCGCCACTCAATGAGTACAGTACCTACGCCCAGGATCCAAGTTTGCATCCAAAACAGAGGTTTGAACCTGTTAGGGCTGCCTACATGCCTCAACCTTATGAAAGCTATAAGCCAAGGAGACCTAGGTGTCTCACATCTGTGCCCAGAGCTCCCCCTTGCATCCAGAGGAGAGAGAAAAGACCTACCGTGGGCCTACACCGACCATCCCAAACTTCATCACGGGAGATCCTAGTGAGTTCACCAGACTAAAGCTTGCTCTGCAGAACCTTTTACCTCATGATGCGACTGAGCTCTTCCGCTATCAGATATTGATGGATCATTTGAGATTAGATGAAGCCCGCCTGGTAGCTGACTCCTATCTTAACTCACCATTCCCGTATACTGATACCATGGAAGCTCTGACTGAGAGGTTCGGAGGCTCTCACCCCACCTCACACTTTCCGAACTCTGAAGAAGCAGCTGAACTTAAAGGAGGAATCTTCTGTGGGATCACTAACACTGTGCCGTTAACTTTAAATGAAAGAAAATACAACCACTGGAAAGATTTGGTGGACACAGTTGCACAGGAGCTGCATGGGGCGGCTGCTCAGGATAAATCTCCTCCAGCAAGTACCTACAGAAAGGCAGAGACTGTTGCTCTGAGAAAGATACAGCTAGATAGTTTCCCTGAGGATTTTCAGCTGCTAAAATCAAATAAGCCAGTTCGCTCCAACAGTCGGTTACTATGTCTCTCTCAGGAATTTGACTCCGAAAACCAACTCATCAGAGTCGGAGGATGACTGAGGAGAGTGGAAGCCCTTGACCCAGCTACCGTGCACCCTATCGTACTCGACTCTCATCATCCTAACACTCAGCTACTGATTAAGGACTATGACACTCGACTCCACCACCCAGGACCTGAGCGGGTGTTTGCTGAGCTCCGCAGCAGAGTGTGGATTCTGAGAGGCAGGGAGGCAATTAGGAAACACCAAAGGGCATGTCTCGACTGTTGTAAGTGGAGATCAAAGCCAGCAACACAGCAGATGGCTGATCTCCCTCCTCCAAGGCTCAGATTGTTTAAGCCGGCATTTTACTCAGCAGGAATGGACTGTTTTGGGCCATTCGTGGTGAAATTGGGACGCCGGGTAGAGAAGAGGTGGGGCCTCCTATTCAAGTGTCTCACCACCCGTGCTGTGCATATAGAAGTGCTTGCCTCAATGAACAGTGATGCCTTCCTAATGGCACTGAGAAGGTTCATTGGTCGACGTAGTCAGCCTGCGGAACTGTACTCCGACCAGGGCACCAACTTCCGAGGTGGAGAGACAGAACTCCGGGAATCTTTCAGCCAACTCAGTCCAGACCTACAACAGCTGCTGGCCAAACAAAGGATCAGTTTTCACTTCAATCCTCCGGCCTCTCCACACTTTGGAGGTGTATGGGAGAGGGAGATCCGGTCTCCCTCTCCCATACACCCTTCGGCAACCCTAGGTTCAGAAACGGTGTCCGAAGAAGTGCTTCAGACAGTTTTGATTGAGATCGAAGCCATCCTAAATTCTAAGCCTTTGGGATATGTTTCGACAGATCTGGCTGACCTCGACGCGGCCAGATGGTTCCTTACCCCAGGTGGTGTATGCAGAGTCTGAACTTCTCACAAAGCGGAGATGGAGGCACTCCCAGGT